>JACEEZ010013946.1:0-19816 GCA_016584305.1 Chionoecetes opilio
GAGGATGTGGTCGATCTCCTTAGCTACCCCTTCGGCATTACTATACCATGTCTAGTGGTGCAGCTCTGGTCTCTGATGCCAAGAACCTTCAATTCTCAACCTTCTGGACCTCGCAAAATTCAGAAGCAGAGAACTGTTAATGTTTCTGGTACCGGAGCTATGGGGGCCAACACATAACTCGTAGCCATCTCATAGCCTTATATGGTACCCTTCAATTCTCTTGCTATTACAAGCACCACTGGCTCGACTGTAATGCTTCTGAGATACAAGTTTCTCTTACTTAACGTTCGGGATGCGTTCCTGAAAAACCGATCGAACGATCGTTAAATGAGCTCATTAAATAACATGGGTTAAATAGGGTTGTGTTCCTAGACCTCCCCAAACTTCTACTTATCACTAAAAGCACATTAAGCTAGCTAGCTGCTCCATTATCAGCTCATGATGTCTTGTAACAACCTTTGCAAACAAAGTTGTGGTGTTCTGCCCAGCCTCCTAACCTTGTCTGCATTCCTGAATATAGTAGAGACAGTAGATTGAGATAGGCCTAGGCTATGAGCGATAGAATTAGCCCCCTCACCTGCCTCGTGATGCTTCACAATATCCTGTTTTACTTAAAAAGTTAGGCTTTTCTTTGATTTTTCATTTTCCTGCCAGCATCAGTGCTATCTTGAATAATTTGGGGGCCATAATAACGTGGAGAATAAGTATTCGGGCCAAATATACACTTCAGAAAAACTTCACACGATCACAATTGTCTCGGACAATTGGTCATATTGTAAACAAAGTCACTTTGCACACCTTGACCCATGTTTGGTTCTCTTATTCATTACTTTTTATCATGCTATTTTATATTTCTCACTTTTTTAATGGATGTCATTGTATTAGGGTCATACCGGATAGTGATTTGGCCAGATACCAGATATCTAGCTAATATGGATGGCCGGATTTGGATATCCGGCCGGACAATAACAGTCCTGGCCATTCAAAATCCATCATGATATAAAGTTTCTTGCCATCAAGTGTTGAAATAGTCTTAAACAACATATCAAAAGTCCTGAAGAATCCTGCTTGTGCTTTCTTCAAAATTCAAAATGGCCGCCCATAATATAATTTTAAGCATATTTCACAATTAATCCATATTTTCAAGCATACAAGATGGAATTATGATGTCTTCATTATTATTATCTGGTAAAACAAGATGGCCATCATAAATTCATCTTTGGTAGGATTTAGAACATATACATATAGTAAAGTAGGGCTCTTTTTCTTTAGAGAATGGATACATGCATACTGTGTAATGAACAGCTGGGTACAACAGGAGTGGCAACAGTGGATGAAAAAGGGCACACGACACTAGTAGCAGCAAGTTGTAAGAGAAGTGATGGACTGGTAGAAGCACTACAGAGCACATCCCCCTTAAAAGTGCATACCAGCTGTCGCAAAAATTATACACGAGAAGATACAATATAGCAGCTGTGAAAACGAAGTCAGACTACAAATTAATGAAAAATGATGAAAATCCTAATCTAGGGAGGTGAGGGGGCTAATTCCATCGCTCGTAGCCTAGACTATCCCAATCTACTGTCTGTACTACATTCAAGAATGCAGACAAGATTGAGGAGGCTGGGCAGAACGACACTAGTTACCCCAACTTTGTCTGCAAAGCTTGTTACAAAACATCGTGAGCTAATAATGGAGCAGCTAGCAACTTAATGTTGTTTTAGTGATAAGTGGAAGTTTTGGGTGGTCTAGGATTGCATCCCTATTAAACCCATGTTATAATGAACTCGTTTAACATTCGTTCGCCTTACGATTGGTTTCTCAGGAACGCATCCCAATCGGTAAGTGAGAGGAACCTACATGTGTTTACCTATCAACTATGGGTACCAGCCATGCAACCGGGGATACTGTTGTCTCCTTCGTGTAGTGCCTAGCATGCCTAGCTACGAATCTGCAAGCCCTGGTTCGAATCCGGGCCAGAGCAATCGGCGGCCAGCCCATACTAGCTGTTCATCATTCCTTTCGGGGTTGGTCGATAAATGGGTACCTAGGGTAACTGTGGTAACCCGGATGTCACACTAGCCCTGTGTCCTGGGGTAGCAGGTTGTCATCCACCACAGGCTCAAGGGCTAATGCAACAGAGATGAGCACCGAGGCCACGCGCAGCATAGCGTATGTCCCAATCTTTACCTTTACCTAGCTAGCTTAATGTTGTTTCTAGTGATAAGTGGAAATTTAGGAAGGTCTAGGAACGCATCCCTATTTAACCCATGTTATAATGGGCTCGTTTAACGATTGTTCACCTTACGATCGTTTTTTCAGGAACGCATCCCAATTGTTAAGTGAAAGAAACCTGTGTTTACTTAGCAACTGGGGGTACCAGCCATGCAAACGGGGGGACTAGCTGCTTCCCTGCCTTCACACCTTTACCGGTATTTCGGACAAAATACCTCACCACTGGGGTTCCTTGGCATGATACTTCATCAGAAAGGGATTTTGACTTCCCTTAGGCCTTTTTAGCCTCTCGCTAAGAAGGCTTGAAGCTTACGTATCATTCAATACTATTACTGGTTGGACAAGACCACCAAGCCTCTTGAGTGTTGTCATCCGCTGTTTCATGATTTATATGAAATAACGCCTCTGATCCGTACTTGTGTTTGCGCTCGATAAGGCCGTGTTTCCTGTGAGCCACACCCCCAAGCACGGACGACACCCCAGCCTTATTGTTGCCACCCACAGCTTTCGCGAGTATTTTTCTGCCTTTTCTGCACCAGAAACGCATTCCTAAATGATATTTGAGTACATCTAAATGGGTTTTGCAATAACTATTTTTGCAATCCCAATCCAAAGCCACCAGTCTCCCCTTAAGTTTTGAGACCTCGAATGATCACCTTACACACACTTTAAAAGTACTAACCATAATATCTTCAATTCCAATAAGCTTACTTAACATGAAGATTTCCCTGGTGTCTGTTATGGCATGTCATTCTGTACAATTCCTATAGAACACTAAAAATCAGCACAATAGAATGCATACATTTTCAATACATTTTCAATGGCAATACTAATATGAAGAAAATAAAGATTCAAAAGCAGTACAGTATTATGTACCATTTTCAAAACACTATAATAATAAAGAACACCAAGTATGCATATCCGTACCATCCTCATTGAAGCCCGAAGGGGAAATCGAGATGCATAAGTCAGCATTTCTTTCCTTCAGAAGCCTGAAAAAAAAGTTTGTCAATATGATTATGGTTATCTATACTTGTAAATACTAACATAACATACAGGAAAAGTTTGTGATGAAGGATTATTATATAATGATGTGTGCTTCAGATGCAAATTTGTGTATGTAGTATAAAAAAAGTGTTTTATTGATTTACAGTACACCCTCTCTAATGGGCCACTACACTGAGTATTAAGATCCCGTTCCAAATGTCCATACATCTTGATTAGATAGGCAACTTGGGGACAACTGGGTGCTAGCGACCAATATTTGGTTATTTTAACCACTGTAAGGTACTCTTAAGTGTTCTTGTGTTGAATATCAGGTTTTCACTAATAAAACCAATGGTTATGATATATTCATGTCCATATCATGAACATAGGTTTGAAGAAATAGTATTTGAAGGTATGCTATACTCCTGCATGGTCCAAGTGCCTCCAAGGAAGTATTACGTCAAAATGTTTGGGTGAATATGTTTCTCCATTGATGTTGAAAAACTATAATGTTCGCACAAGGGTAGTATGATTTCTTATTCTATAAAAAACATTATTAACGCCACGGCTAATTTCGCCATCCGACATTTTTTAAATAAACACGGCCCCCAGTGTTACCAGATCTAACAATATGTTATGTGAGCTCTCTTCCTCTCTCAACAAATAATAGCCGCGAGGCAGTGTTGCTGCACCACCACGATGGCAGTACGGGAACCAGAGCACGCAGCTCAAAAGATCCTGTTTGGAGCTCAATGGGCTGATTTAATAAACCCTTGGGGACTTATTGTTTAAAGTTAGGTAGCTAAGGTTTTATTTAGCTAGGAATTATAGGGGCTCCCCCTTTTTTCTTATGAATGTGGGTTTATTATAAACTAGGATGAGTGTTTGTTTGGCTCGAAGGGGGGAAAATTTGAAAAATTTCTCTTCTTTTTTCTCTTTTTTTAACAACGGTTAATACTAAAAAACAGTCTTTCAAACACACCACTTCCACCCCTTTGAAAAACTACACACCGTCTTATTAGGGCGAGTTCCCCTTTTTAGTCTGCCTACAGAAAGTGAAAAAGGTTTCTGTGGGACCTCTGAATGTACGCCCCTTAAACTTCCCCTTTTTAATTTTAACCAATGGTAAGGGACTTCTTTTTTTGTTTTTGTTCCATTTTTAAAACCAATCGGGGAACAGCTCAAATTTGGACCATATATTTTTTTTTATTAAAACCCCAATTTTTGTTTTGAGTTGGGGTGAAGATTTACGGTTTTCGTGTTTCTTTAGACCCTGAAGGGAATTATTTTTTTTTCCTCTCTCACCCGCCTACCCCTTTTCCTTTAAGCTTATTCTAAGTTAATTTTAGACTTAATCCGGGGAAAGCCCTATTAAAATTAAAATATCTGGTTTTACACTGTCTAGGGAAGCATTTTACAATTTTAATTTATGAAAAATGTGACAAATTTTGCTTGATATGAAAATTATAAAATCCTTAAAATTTTTTTAAATAAGCACTTTGGGGCAGCAAGTAAAAACCCAGGGTTTACACATGCGAGTTTTATCCCATCCAAATATCAAAATTCTGATTTTTGAATAAAGGGTTGCCAAATTTTCCCATCATAACTTTTTTTACTTTCCTGGAAAGGGTTGAGCTTTGATTTTGTTTTTTATCCTTTAGGGAAAAAAAAGTCCCCCCATTTCCCAGAAACCCAACTTTTTCCCTTTTACAGGGGGTTTTACAGTTTTAAAGGACCCCAACCCTTTTACCCCGGCCTCGCCCAGCTAAAGAAATTTTTCGCTAATGCTAAATTATAATTTTACGGGAAACAATGGGAAATTTAATTTTGCGTTGGCACGGGAAAAACTGCGATTTTAAGTACGTACATGTTTTTTTGGGCTGTATTTGCCTAGTTGTGGACAAAAGGGGAAAAAGAGAGCAAAAGTTCATACTGAAATTTCCATTAAATTTATTTTTTTACCTGGGGCTTATTTTCATGAATTTTTCTTGCCTGGACCACTCCCTGCATCTAGGTTTTTCCCAAATTTAAAATGCATCTATAAAAAAAATTATATTATTTGCTTTTCCTATTGAAATTTTTTTTCCCAATGCCCCTTTATGTTTTCTTTTACCCTTTAAATATCTTACGGGACAAAAATCCCCTTCCATTTTTCCCCAAATGCCTTAAAGGCTTCCCCAGTCTGATTTTTAGACCTCTTCCTCTATTTTTGGGATACCAAAATTTTTCAGTTTTTCCAAATACGTAGGTCTCTAAAAGTTGGGGTCCAATCTTGGTTGATACTCTGTATTTTCCCCTTTTTAGGGGTCTTTTTATGTGCAAAACCAAACCCCATTAAAAGCCTATTTCAGCTTTAGGTAAATCAAAAATTAAAAACCCAATAAATTTCCTTACAGTTTTCGGGGCCAAAAAACTGAATGTCTTACATTTTCACAATCATCTTTATTTTAATTTTTCTCTCAAAAAAAAGTTTTTTTTGGGTAACTCTTCTCTCTCTCTCTCCTTTCTCTTTTAAATATATATATTATTTTATATAATATATATATTATATATATATATATATGCGGAGGGGAGAAGGGAGAAGAGAGTTTCGAGAGGAGAGAGAGAGAAAAAAAAAATTTAGAACGAGCGGCCCCGGCAAATTTATTTATTTAAAACGCTAAATTTAGCACGGCGCAAAATTAAATTGATCAGAAAAAAAAATATATCAATGGAAAGCTAAAAAAAATTCCCTTTTCTATTGAATGGCCACGTTATAATTTGTCTCACAAATTTAAAAAAATGGGCGATTTTTTCAAGTGAATTTTAAGTTCAGCATTTTTTTTCAGTCTCTTAAGGGCATTTTTTAAAAGTGTTTATGTGTTTTATGTGATAATCTTTAGAAAAAAACCCTTTTCCCGAAGAAAACCAGTATACCATTTTTTCATGATAACATGTTTATATAATGGGGGTCATCCCGGGGGAAAATTTTCCGGGGGTTCCTAGAGTAAAAGGAGGGGCCCCGGCAGCAAGATGGCACCCAAAATAAAATTTTCCCACACTCTCTTAAAAAAAGGTACCCTAGGGGAAAAGTGGGGAAAGTAAAGTGCGTGTGTGTTGTGGCATTTTTGCAAAGAGGCTAATGGGTTTGGGGTAAAGACTGTGCTGGGCACTGTTGGCGGGGTTTGGATGCAGGGTTTTGACGGGTGTTGCTGAAAACTGAGTCAAAGTTTTATCCTTTTGAGATGCCACTAAGGGGGCACATGCAACTAGCACTGCACAAATTACACAACGCTGTCATTTAAAAAACCAAAGTCTACCCCACCCCCCACGTACTAACTAAACCCCCCCGTGAACGTACGTACTTTTCATCCTGCAATGTCAAAGTGCACTATCCTTGCCTGTCTTTACATGCCTTGGGTCTTTTTTAAACAACTTTTTGAAGCAGAGGCATCCACACAATAACAGGGAAGGGGAAAAAATTTTGGGGAAAATAATCAAAAAAACAACCAGCCCTTTGTGGCAATGGGGGGAGGTAAACGGGTACGACGCATGATGGTAACACCCATACACTGATCATGCTAACTGCATACGCATTTTGCCAGAAGTGGACTTTTTCAATGGGAATACACGGGGGTTTTAAAGATCCTTTTCAAAAATTAAATAAATCTTGATTAGATAGGCAAGTGCGGAAACTGGGGGCTACCCGGACCAAAATTTTGATGTTATTTTAACCATGAAAGGGTACTTTAAGTTTTTTTTCCCCTTGGGGTTGAAATCGGGTTTTCCCACTAAAAAAAACCCAATGGTTTTTAATACTCATGTCCATTTTCTGAAAAAGGTGGGTTTTGAAAAAAATTGTATTTGAAGGAGGATCTACTCATGCATGGTCCGACCCCCTTTTAAAGGATTTTACGTCAAAATGTTTGGGTGAATATTTTTCCCCCAAAATTTTGATGTGAGAAAAATATAGATTTTCGACAAGGGAAATTTATGATTTCTTATTCTAAAAAAAAAACCTTAAATTAAAACCCCAAAGGAAAACCCCCATCCGACTTTTTTTAAAATTTACACCCGGCCCCCAGTGTTACCAGATCTATAGAAATTTTTGGGGATCTACAGAAAATTGGGTTTCTAGTTTAAGTTTTTCAGATTTTGCCTCTAAAATTGGCTAAACCCACGGGACTTTTCTCAGATTTTAATACCCCAAGTCTAAGATTTCAACGGGTTTTGCCCAAGTTTCCCAAGATTTATATAAATTTTGTCGGGCAACCTGAGGGCAAAACATCTCAGGCCAGCTGCCCCCCCTTTTCCCGAAGTTTTATAGTCGGGTTTGAAGTCTAACATAGTTTCCCATAGGTGAGAGCTTTTTAAACATCCTGGGGAAGGAAATTTTGTGCGAGGGAGGTCTTACTTTTTCCCTTCTGGGGCCTGGCAAAAGCCCCCAGTGGCCAGCCCTTCGATGTTCCGGGGCATTGGGCCTGGCCACCCTCCCAGCCACATGTTGTCGTTCCCAAATTATCGGGCCCAGAAAAATATTTTTAATAGGGTTTTATAGTTTTTTAAATTAATGGTTTAAATTTAAATTTTCTCCCGGGTGATTTTAATCCCTAATTGAAATATGTACCGAATTTTGGGAAGGGAAAGGTACGATTTGTTTTTTGGGGAGAAAAAAAATTATTTATTAAAGCATTTTTTTAAACCCGATGCACCCTGGGAAAACCAATGAAATTTTTTAAAATAAATTTTTGGAATAATCTTTTGTTTTGAAGAAAAAAAAAAAAAAAAAAAGGATAAAAAAGCGTACAAAAATTATCTATGAAGCAAAAAATATGTAATTAGTGAGATTCACAGGTTAAGGGACAAAAATTTTCAGTGAGGGCCCATTGTTTTTTAACACTTTACTCTTCACACACCTGAAACCCAAATTTTTCCCCTTTTCAAATTTTACAATTCAATTCCAGTTTCTGCATTAATTTAGGTTAAAAAGCTTCCTTTTCAAAAACCCCTTAAGCCCTATCTCACATTTACGAAAACTGAAAACGGGAAAGAAAAAACGATTTTTAAAAGTTTTTTTTAAATCGGGGTTTGAAAAGGTATGAAGGTCGCGCACTCATTCGTGGGTTTATTTGTGTTAAGTCGTGGTTCCCGGGAGGGGCTTGCGGTTGTATGGGGCGTTTGGAAAATCGGCTTAAATCTTTAAAAAGTTAAATTAAAAACGTCCAAAAAATTTTTAAAAACGATTTAAAACCGAGGTGAAAATCGTTTTTCAGGGTTTTTGAAATGGTTTTGACAGTCTTTTTCAAATTGGTTTTGAAGATCGTGTTTTAGTGTGTCGTAAATAGGGGGGCTTAGGGCGAATTAAACTTAACATTAGGTGAAAAGGGAAATATTTGAGGGGCTTTTTCCAAGCATTTTGTGGGCCTTTAATCCCCCCAAAAAATTTTTTTGGGTCACTCCGGTTTGCGGTAAATTTGCCAATTTTTCAATTTTGGCAATTTTGGCCCAAAAAAATTGGCAATTACAAATTTTGGGAGGGAAAGAGAACCCCGACGTCGTTTTGAGAACCCCGTTTTGGACCCCAAATTTAAGCTTATTTTAAGGGGTGCATAAAAAGTTATTTTTAAATCCGTGGTTATCTGTTCGCATTTTGAAAATATAAAGGAAATTAGAGATAAAATGGAAAAAAATTTTTTTAAAAAAAAAAAAAAAAAAAAGGAAAATTTTGGCCTTTTAAATTTTACACAAAAGTCATGAAATTTTTGGCTGAAATTTTTCTCATAAAGGGCCCCTTTCCGTCTGAAAAATAGAAAAAGGTTTTAACCTTTTTCTCGGAAAGTCCCCCCGTGGTCGTATTTTAAGGGGAAACGGGAAGAAAAATTCCCCAAATAAAAGTAAAATTTTATTTGGGTATTTAAATTTTTGAAAAATTTGCTATAAACCCCTAAAAAAAATAAATTATTTATTTATCGCAAAAAAATTTTCCTTCCCAGGTCTCGCAATGAAAAACGGGCCCTTTCACGGGCCCTTTTAGTCCCTTGGGGTGCGCCTGGGCCCTTTGGAAAAGGGGAAACCGGGGCTTGGGAAAAGGGGACGGTGGGGGGTTGTAGGGATCCCCGAAAAAAACCCTCGACGAGGCCCAAAATTTTTTCTTGATCAAAAACGAACTCTTGGAACAAAAGGGCCCAAATTTAAATTGGAAGTTCGCTACGGCATCAAAACACAAAGGAAGCCCAGCGGGGTCCCCCCGAAGAAGACCCCACGAGAGACCCAAAAAGGTTGCGGTTTTTCTTCGGGCCCGCATAACCCCTTCACCCCGCGGGGAAAAAACCAACTCACCACCCTTTCCCTTTCCCCCCCAAGGTTTTTTCCCCGATAAGATGTGGACGCACTGACAAGAATCGGGGGAGACTGGCAAGGAAGCTCTCTTGAAGTACGAAGAGGGAAGGATCAGGGGTGCGCAGCAAAGTCCATGGGAGGTCCCGAAACTCAGCCCACAAATACATTCAAAACGCTGGGCAAGAAAAGCCAAAGGTCAATCGGAGGGAAAACAGGTGAAATTTTCACGGGATTTTCCCCAGCTTTACTCGGCGCCCGCGCTCGCCCTCCAAAATCGACAGCAGTCGGACCTTTCCCCCATCATCTTTAAAAATGAGGGTCTCCCCTTTCCCCCTTTTCCCTCTTTGACGACCAAGGGGCCCCCCGCGGGTCACGACAAAAAAAAGGGCCCCTTTTCAGGGTTCGGAGAAGATTTAACCCCCGGGGTCTCCACGGCCTTTCCCCAAACCCCCCTTTATCCTCCCCGCGGGCTGGGCCCGACGGGATGGCCCATCCTCAGCAAACACCCCTTTCCGGTCAGCAAAAATTTAAGGACCTGGTTGGATTCCCCCCCGGGAGAGAGTTTCCCAAGGGTGTTGGTACGGGGGGTTTCACCTTGGTTTTTTGACCCGGTACGGCATCGGGCGTTCCCCAAAGGGCAAGAGATGGGAAAAAGCGAGCCCGAAGGGGGAGGAACGATACGAAATCCAAGCAGCGACGGGGGATCAAAGCTGGGGAAAGACCCCGGCTAACATCTTTTCCCCCAAAAGCAACAAGACTTGCTATGACCTCTCTCATTTCCCCCAAATCCCAAAAACCCTTCATGGGGATTTCGCGTAGTCTGCGCGTGGCGCGGGGCAAAGCCGTGGCCAAAAATTCTGGAACCGGGCGGAGCCCCAAATTCGCTTCAGGGAAAAAAGAGGAAGTGGGGCACTAAGATGATATTTCATTTTTCCATGCTCGACCAAAAATGTGGAGGCAAAACCTTTGGGTTTTTCCGGAAAAGACGTCCCCCTCCTCCTCCTCCGACACTTCCCCAAAAATACCTCCCAAAAAACGTGCCTCCCGCTTGGCCCCAAAAACGACTTTCAACGTTTTAGCTAAACCGAAAGGAACTGGGCTCTCCCGGGAATTTTGATTCCCCGTCCCCTTCCCTGCCCCCTGACTGGTTGGACACCCCCTTGCGCCCTCTTTTAGGAAAGGGAAGTTGCAAGCTTTAAACCCGTGTTCCAGGCGGCCGGGGCCCGGCAAAACCCCGACGTTTGGGGACCCCTCCGAAAAACCCGGTCCCCTGACGCAAGAAGGCCTGGAAGGGCGTGGCCCATTCGTGAGCAGAATTTCGGAATTAAACCCGCTCTTGGGGGCAGGCCCAGGGGGGGGCACTTTAGAAGGAAGGTTGGAGCAGCACTGGCCCTCCCACAGTCAACCCAACCCCCCCAGAATTATGCGAGCCCCGCTACAGGCCGTTTGTCTGGGAGGGGGCTGTGAAGAAGGAGTTGGTTTACCCCCGACCCGACCAAACGTACGGTACGGACCCAAAAATTTGGGGCCTATCCCTTCCCCCCTGGGCCCCCCGCCCCCCAAAAAATATCATGGATGGGGTGCAGTGCGGATGCAAGACGAAAAATGTGACCCAAACGCTGCCCTGTCAACGCTGCAGACTCCTTTTTCGGAGCTTTGCGATTTCCCCCCGAGATGTGCAAACAACGAGAGGAAGATGGGCATGAGGCGTCGATGGCCGGTTTGACGAATAGATATTCGATTTTTTTTAAAATTTTTGAACGCTCGCATCGCAAGTAAGGGATTTTTTTTTGTTCTAATTGTATTTTCCCCAAAAATTTGCGGAGGGGGACTCGGTTTCGTTGTTTGAAATTTGTGTTTTGGATTAATAAATGGGGCAATTCGGGCGGAAAAAAGGCTTTTCGCCCTTTACCTTAGGTGAAGGAAGTATTTTGAGGGTCTTATCCCAAGGGATTTTTTTTAGTTTAAAAAACCCTGTTCTACGCAAAATTGTACCCCCCCTTTCACAAATTTGTTAATTAAAAGTGTCCTAAGAAAAAATTTGGTTTTTTATTTTACTTTTTTACTAATTTAAAATTTTTGTTTTTTAAAATTTTAAGACTCAGGCTTTAAGGCCAAAAATTTTTTCCTTTTTTAATTTTTTTTTTCCCCAAATTTTTTCCCCTTAACTCTAATTTCCATTATAGATCGTAATCCGAACAAAATACAACACGGAGTACTCCAAAAAACATTTTATGCAATCTTAAAAGCTTCCCAAATTTTAGTCCCCAAAAAGAGGTCTCTACGACGTTTTGGTTTCATTCTCAATTTGTTAAAATTTCCCAATTTTTTTTTGCCAAAAAAAATTTCCAAATTGCCCCCAATTTTCGCGAAAACTTACCGGAAAAGAAGGACCCAAATAAGATTTTTGGACAGCGGCACCCAATGCTTAGGGTAAGACCCTCAAAATACTTTCCCTTCCAAAAACCCAAGGTGGGGAAACGAAAAACCTTTTTTTCCCCCCTAAGTGGGCCCGACTATCGGGGAGCGGGGAAGAAATCATACGGACCCCTTTATCCCTTTAAACACGGGTTTAAAAACGACCTTTTTATACGCCTTTTTAATTTGACTCCCCTAACCGCTGAAAAACGAAATCCATACGTTTGTCATTTCGACCGGAAAGGCCCACAGGGGACGAGTGAGAAAGTGGGAAACCCCCCGAAAGTGAAAACTCATTCTACAGCCATGCCAACCTCAGGCGGCCGAAACGGAAGCTCCTCCAAGCAAAACCTTCGAAAGGGAACATCCTTCACCACCAACCATGGATGAACATCCACCGGGTACCCAGAGACAGATGATCGGATCATACCCAAAATGGCCTTAAAACCTTCCCCTGGTCACCTGGTTCCAAAACTGTGGCCATATGATGGATTGCGCCACGGGGGCGGAACTATAGCACACACACACACACAGACATACACACACACTTTCGCTTATATTATTATAGATAGATGACCCACGTGACCAAAATAAACAAAATATGTCGTATGAAGTCTTGCTCAGTCGTATGGAGATCGTGTTTATTTTTGTAGTCGTATGGACATCGTAATGATTCGTGTTTAATCGTATGGCGGTCGTGTTTGATTCGTGTTAAGTCGTATTGACAGTCGGTTTGGTGATATGACAGTCGTATTGGGGTCGTGTTAAATGAGGTTAAATCGTGTGTATCGTATGAATATCTTATGACGGTCGTATGAGTGTCGTGTTCAGTCGTATGAAGGTCGTATGAGGGTCGTGTTTGGTCGTATGAGAGTCGTGTTTGGTCGTATAAGGGTCGTGTTTGGTTAAGAAATTTGCATAAACCACAAGTCGAGCACGAATCAACACGATTTTTCAACTTTTCTTAAATCGTGTTTGCAATTTCTTAATAGTGTATGTGAGATAGGGGCTTTAGTGGGTATTTCGCCAGGTAAAATTGTAAAATAAATGATAAATAATCACAAAATATCCAGACCGTGTGGTTACGTTGGGAGGTAAACAGTGACTGGGTTAAGGCAAATGGCAAATCGAAAACCATAAGACATGAACAAGACGCGCCCCCAACAGCTTTTAAGTAGGAATCACGGACAGGTTTACTACCCTACTACGCTTCAGTAACTCAAGGGGGCATCCACGGGCTTTTTCGTTGGACTTTTTCCGTAAAAAACTTCCCCTTTTTGGTGGCGTTTGGGCAAACCCCCGAGAGAAAATTCGACTAAAATGTTGGGTGAAATGGTTTTGTAAAATTTATACAAAAGTTGCTCATTCGACAAAATACTGTGGGTCAAAATAATTTATCCCTTTTTCTGAAAAATTTTTAAAAAGGGGTTTTTAAAATTTATTAAGTTTGAAATGAACCCCACCCAAAAATAATTTTCCCAAAAAGGGGAAAATTTATTACAGATCAGCCCTAATTATAAAATGTGTTTATATTTTCAGAAAAATAAAACCTGATTTGATGTGTATACATTTAGCCAAAAAAAAAGGGACGAGGACTGCGTGGTCCTTTTCAGAACATTTGGGACTACATTTTTCCTGCCCAAGAAATGAGGCTTTTTCAGTTTGAGATTTTTTATTTTCCAAAAACCCTTTTAAAAAAATTTTTTTCCCCAAACCCTTTAGGGTCCCGTTTTTTTTTAAAAAACCAGGTATCTCCATCAAAAAAAAGCTCAAAAAAATTTGTCCAAAAAATAAAAACAGTGTCTCAGAAACCAGGGCGGGGGATCCAAAGAGGGGTTAAAAACCAAAGGGGGTGCTTAACAAAATACCTCTATTTCTAACCCGGGGTTTTTAAAAAGGTTTTTTGGGAAAAGAAAAAAAAAAAAAAAACCCGAAACTAACAAATTATGCTCGGGAAAAAAAAAAGGGGAAATAAAAAAAAATTAATTTTATTTACTGTTTTCCCGGGGCAAAAAAAACTATTTTTAAAGCCCTGTAAACCCGTTAATAAAGTTATTTTTTTGTTCCATGCCATATTTTGGGCCCCAAAAATTCCCTTTTTACTTCCAGTAGCCAAATGATTTAAAAAAAACATCTATATTTCATAAATACATCAATTAAGTTACTGTATTTGTTCACTTTACAATTTTACGATGTGGTTTTGTGTCAAAAACAGTAAACCCTCTCGTATTCGGACCCTCATTTTTTCGGACTTCGAAAACCCTTTTTCGGACCTTTTTCCCTTTTTTTTATTTTTTTTATTATGGGTAGGGAGGGGTGCATGATTGAAATCGTGAGGTTAGAGGGCCCCCCGGGAGCCAGGGAGAGCATTTGTGTCCAATCACTTTAAAATATCTTGTTATTTTAATTGTGGTTTCTTGTTGTGCCCAAAAGTTGTATTGGCGAGTGATCTGAGGCCATTTAGCCCGGGGCCCAGATCCAGCAACAGAGGGGTTATCTCCAGCTACCACCCACTCTCCCACCGCCTAGATACTACCTGCCCTTACTACCGTATCCATCAAGCCTCCCTCGTTAGGTAGTTAACAGGTAGGAAGGCCCTGACTGACTTAGGCGAGTAATGACGTCATCAAACTTGTCATCAGTCACCAGCCAATGACAAACTGTTTCTAAAACTTCTCGACCAATCACAAGTCTACAAGACGTTTGACACGGCCTTTAAAGGTCATGTCACACGGACACTTTTTCTGTTAGTGTTACAGGGTGGCCGTGGCAAGAATGTTTCCCCGTCACTGGCTACCTCTCAGGACAACACGCTGTCATCCGCCTCACCTGTGCCTTCCTGAAGAAGACAGATCAGCTACCACGCCTGTGATAGCATCATAGGATATCACCAGGGATTATAGGGTTCCTCAAGGGCTCCTCGCAGCCCTACAACCAACACCAAGAAGGAGGAGGAAACTTCCGCCATCACGATACTGCTGTCGGCTGCGCTGCCAGACGTAGGACTGACAGTGCTGTCCACTACTCCTGTACAGTACTGTATTGTGTATTTTTACTGTAATTTATTATTTACATGATTTATCTTATGTTTATTGATATTTGCATGACTTAGAAATTTTCTATATTCACTAGAATTATTTTTTTAATCATCATTATTATTTTCTCCCTGCATTATTCGGATCCTTGCATTACTCGGACCACTCCTTGGCCCAATTAGTCCGAATACGAGAGGGTTTACTGTAGTATCATATGCACCACTTTTCATTTAATATGTGAAGAGTAACTATTTTTTACCTTATATAATTATGAATTCTTTGTGTCTTCGCGATATGCATCACGTTCCCTTATTTTATTACACTTTCTATTCCTGCAATCATTGAGCTATGATACTGCAGTTGGGTTTAAGAACATGCTTAGATTAATATCCAGTATTAAAAAATAGATAATATATCGTGAGTATGTGCTTAAACTCTTAACTGTGTTCATAGCCTAATGCAGGGTGGGGAACCATTTTACTACCAAGGGCCATTTGGATATTAATGACATCATTCGCGGGCCATACAAAACTATCAACTTAAAATCAGCCTGCTTTTTTTAGCCGACGAGAACCATACATGAATTATACATGTCTGTCCCGTCATTTTATGTGTCCTATCCGTCCGTAATGGACGTGCTTGTCCTTAGAATTTACGTTATAAGTATTATGCATGCACTTTATAACGATTTATGTTGGTATGAAAAATAAGCCCCTAGATTTATTGGATTTTGAGTCTCGTCTGTGGTTGCATTGGCAGGAGGACCTGACCAAATGGTTTTGCGGGCCTTATACGGCCCGCGGGCCAGACGTTCCCCACCCTGGCCTAATGCTTGGTGCGTCGAATTCGGTGTGAGTATCCTAGGTTCGAGTCCTTGGAATACCACATGTAGTCATTGCTTTCATTGATTAGGTTTATTTGATTAGTGGGTTGGTGATATTACAAATTAATATATTTTGCCATATATAATATTAATAAATAATTAGTGATTCATGTCTTTACGCGGCAACTGAGATTGCATACTCCTACACTATGCTTCCTGTATTGTATATGTAAATGTGTTGCCTTGTTTGAGTCGTACAATAATGTAATTCTTACGACATCTAAGGGTTTGTTTTTGTTGGATACTGTGGACCATGAAATGTATTGGCTTTATTACCATCTATAAGAATGTAGTCATGTGTAGGCATTATTATTTATTAGGGCTAATAGCATATTCAAATTTGAGAATAACGTTCTAACCGGTTTTAATTTTCTTTCTAACCAGTTCAGGAATGTTATGTTTGGAGGAGGAACGAAAAAAGAAACTTTAATAATACTGTTCTGATCGGAACGAACCATTTGGAAAATAATTTAGTTTTCAACCCCTGATTTCTACACCCTGGACCCTGGTGTTAAACTGGTATCCAAAGACGAGACATGGCAGTGGCGGTATGTGGTTGCTCATAGCTGAGGGGCTGAGCGACTACAATGACGTCACAGCCTCGCCAGGGAATCACAATTGTATTTCTCAAACGTTTCAGCCAATTACAAGGCTTCCACGTTTTCAGATTTGTTTACAACTATCTTCCACACCAAAATCAGCCGTCCGTACTTAATTCTCAAAAGTAAGTCATTCCATCATTCTTTCTTTCCCTTTGTCACCTCTGTCGCTTCGTCAACACCTTTTCCCCACCTTCACACACGCAACTGTGTTCAATTCCTTGTATTCTCCAGCTATTCCATCATTCCTTCTTTCCCTGTGTCACCTCGCTTTGCTTCAACACTTGTTTCCACTTCCACATACACACGGGTAACACGCCGGTGTCTTTTACTTCCTTCTATTCTATTCCTTATATTAGGCCGAGGTCTTCTTCTTGTAACCTCTTTCACTTAGTATCGCTTCGTAGGTCTAGTGTTGGCCGAAGCCACTACCCCGGGAGGCGGGTCACAAACCCCCGGTACCCATTCACTGCTGGATGGACAGGGGCTTGGGTTTTAAGGAAAAGTTCACACCACATACGTGCAGGTTCTGTCTGCCGGAGCCATGCGTGGTGCTGTCTGGCATCGCTACCCGGATCGAGACTCACCACTCATGGCACATCACCACATTACAAAATCACCACAAGCGCATGGGTTTGTTCTATGGCCTCGTTTGTATACTTGCCCTATTCAGTTCTTTAGTCAGAAAACATCATATATTCTCAATTATGAGGATTTTGTTTGGGGAGAGGGAGATTATGGGCAAACACTGGAATAATACCTAAGTGCCTACTATATGCTGCTGTAATATCATTCAGGGTAATAATGGACGAGGATTTCGCGGTCTTTTTCAGACACCAACTAGTTTTGCCTTGCCTAAAATAGGTGATTTTTCTAATGGATATAGTTTTATTTTGGGCAAAACCATAGTAAAAAAAAAAAAAAAAAAAAAAAATCAAATTTTATGGAACCGTTTCCATTAAAAACACTATCTCTATCATAAAAAGCACTAAAACTTGGCGGGAAAAATTAGTCAGGGTCTTATAGGTTTTAATGAAACCTAACCTAACCTTATAGTTTTAATGAAACCTACCTAACCTTATAGTTTTAATGAAACCTAACCTAACCTTATAGTTTAATGAAACCTAAACCCAACCCTTTGTTTAATGAAACCTAACCTAACCTTATAGGTTTTAATGAAACCCAACCTAACCCTTTTAGGTTTGGTTAGGTGATGAAACCTAACCTAACCTTAACCACAAAGTATACCTAACCTAACCTTATAGGTTTTAATGAAACCTAACCTAACCTTAACCACAAAGTATACCTAACTTAACCTTATAGGCTTTAATGAAACCTAACCTAACCTTAACCACAAAGTATACCTAACCTAACCTTAACCCTCTTACCTACTGAGGTTGTGGGAAGCGTCGAATGAATGCAGTCGCTTTGTCTCCACACTCACATCCTACACAATCTATGTCTCGCCATAAACTGATTCAAATCAAAGGCTTACAGTAAAAAAATCCGTTGACTTATTGAGAGCCTTCGATTGGCTCCCGAAACTCCTATGATTGGCTAAACTATCTTACGTGTCTGATTGGCTAAAAGAAAAAAATGTGAGCCTGTCATTGGCTAATTTTCGGAGTCTGTGATTGGCTAGCCTCTGAGTCTCTTGATCCGTATGAAAAATAGGAAGGTCGTGACTCCGATCAGTATCCAAATAGAGTTGGATGGAGGAGTGTGTGTCTGTGTGCGCTATAGACAACAAAAGAATAATTGCAATTGTAACGCGAGAAAATGGGTTAATCCTGTGACTCACGATTGACGAAAAGTTACACTGAGTGGTGAGAGTAAAGTAATATATATATAGCCAGTTATTAAATAATAAAAAATGTTCTTCACTCCTCAGTCCCAATTCATTTGGATATAGGTTTCCTGCCATATGTTTATGGTCTCATAGTCACTGGTGACGTCACGGGAAGAAGGTAAGAGAGAAGGTAGACAGCCGCTCTCGATCTCTTTCAACCCAACACCCAAGTGGAACGGTCGTGTGGAGGGAGTGTTTCCCCTGCAACCCTCAAGAAGGTATGTGAGTGACGGTGTACTTATAAGGCTGTCTAGTGCATTGATTAGTTCATGACAGACTTGTAACTTATGATATGTTATCAGGGTCTGGTGTTTGGAACAGTGAGCTGAGCGGAGTGAGTGGTTGATACCCTGAATTGACCCAAGTGTTTGATGGCGGCGATACTTGTGTGTTGCTGAGTGGAGCGGAGTTGGTGACCAGCTTGGACACCAGTATATAGAGCTAAGACCCTATGGTAGCTCCGTTGTTTATTTATGTAGATAGGTATAGTACCTAATAACTGAGTGCAGGAACTTTTGTGTCTGTGTTAAGCCCGGATGAGAAGTTAGTCGTTTCGGATATTATTATTTCGAGTGATATTTCGGTGAAACCATTGGAGCTGTGATGTGATTACTGATCGTGATGATTATAAAGCAACCCTGTTAACGAGTCGTTCATTAAGTCCCAGTTATCCTCATATATTCTCTAAATCTCTAATTCTTTTTTTCCCACTTATTGTGGTGGTGGCAGCGTAATCGCCAGGTTTGTGGAGCCCTTCAAATTAACATCTAGCCAAAAAAAAAAGGGGGGGGGGGGGGGGCACTACACAATATATAAATCATTTGGTAAATCTTAATAACAAAGGCTCCACCCCCTATCTTCTTCTCTTCTTATAGCCAACAAGCATGGGGACATGGTGGGAAACCGGGATTTTGGGTGGGGGAGCACACACATAAGGGAAATATGGCCCCCCACAAAAAAATCCATAAGCTAGGGAAATTTCCATAGTTCATAGACTTTATCGGGGCCATATTTCCCTTACATGTGTGTTCCAACACCCAAAAACCACAGTCTCCACCCTGTCCCCATGCTTGTTGGCTATAAGAAGAAGAAGAAGAAGATGGGAGGTTGAGTCTTTATTCTAAAGATGACAAAACTCTTCAGACTAACCTAGCTCCTCGAGCCCCTCGTGCTGTGCAACTAACCTAACCTAACCAGCCCTAACCCTCGAACCCCGTGCTGTGCACTAACGTAACCTGCCCTAACCTAACCTAACCTAAACCTAAACTAAACTAAACTAAACTAAACTAAACTAAACTAAACTAACCTAACCTAACCTAACCTAACGCTGGACTTGTTTTTCTCAAAAACCAGAAATTTAATATCAGCCATGTAGGCAGATAGGATCGGCACTCATTAAAATCTAAACAGATGTGTTAAGGACAGGAAGTATAATACGTAGAGCCAACATTTGGGTCAGCTTAGCGTGGAGCCCTGTTCTTAAGATTACCCC
>JACEEZ010013948.1:0-20080 GCA_016584305.1 Chionoecetes opilio
CCCCTGTGATTTTTCTTACACACACTGGGCAGCAAAAATCTACCACACTATTCAGGATTCCGGATGGCATTCGGGGATGAACTGCCAAAACGGGGTAGCATAAGAACATAAGAAAATAAGGAAGTTACAAGAGGCCGTGAGGCTACACTACCTACATCCACCTTTCATCCTCATCCATGACCTATCCAGCCCCTCTTTAAAGCTCCCTAATGACTCAGCACTAACTATCTGTCTACTGAGACCATTTCATTCATTCCCACCACCTATTTGTGAACCAGTTTTTCCCTATTTCCTTTCTAATCTACGCTTTTCCAGCTTGAATCCGTTACTTCTTGTTCTACCCTGGTTAAAAGCCGTAAGAACTTTTCCTACCTCTCCTTTATAAATCCCTTTATCCACTTAAAAACTTCTATCAGATCGCCCCTTACTCTGCGACTCTCGGTGAGTGTAATTTTAATAACTTCAATCTCTTCTCATAACTAAAGTTATGCATCCCTTGTGTATCATTTTGGTCATCCTTCTCTGCACTGTTTCTAACAAGGGCTATATCCATCCTGCAATATGGAGACCAAAACTGAACCGCATAGTCTAGGTGAGGCCTGACTAGAGCTAGATAAAGCTTTAGAAAAACTTCCGCACTTCTACTTTTAACACTTCTGGTAATGGATCCTAAAACTCTATTAGCTCTATTTCTGGCCTCAATACATTGTGTCCTAGGTCGGAGGTCTGGGCTCACCCTCACTCCAGATCTTTTTACCTTCTGATCTTCTCAGCAATACATTGCTTATGGTGTATCTATTACCAGGTTTTTTTCTACCAACATTCATAACGCTGCACTTATCAATATTAAATTCCATCTGCCATCTGACTGCCCACTCGTTAAGTTTATCTAAGTCTCCCTGCAATATGTTTACATCAGACTGTGATCCAATAATCCTACCTATCTTAGTATCATCAGCAAACTTGCTGATATCACTGCTAATCCCAATATCCAAGTCGTTGATGTAAATAAAAAAATAGTAATGAACCCAAAACAGACTCTTGTGGAACTCCACTTGTCACCAGTCCCCCTTCAGATTTAGAGCCATTAATTGTAACCCTTTGTTGCCTATTACTTAGCCAAGCTCTGATCCAATGAAGAACCTTCCCATCTATTCCATGAGCCTTAACCTTATTAAGAGTCGCTCGTGTGGTACTTTGTCAAAATGCCTTACTAAAGTCCAGATATATGTATATCACAATCCTTATCATTATCTGCTGTCTCATAAACTTTCCTATAAAAACTCAATAAATTGGTGAGACATGACCTACCCTTGGTGAATCCATGTTGTGAATCATTGATCAAAATATGTTTATCTAAGTGCTCTCTAATGTTTTTTTGCAATAATAGATTCCAATAATTTACCCACCACTGACGTTAGACTTACGGGTCGACTTACAGAGCAGTTAATCAGGGCTGATTTAAATTGTAATCAGTTATATTCACTCCACCGATGGTTAGGCAGTGCCGTATGTGCCTTTATGGGAGAGCATCGCCTGCCGAGGTACCCCTTCCTGTCAGATAATTTCCCGATTTTCTGATGGGCAGATCCGCCACTGACGTTATACGACAATATCGGCATGCTCGGTGTTCAAGAGGAAATACGTGTTAATACTATTTCAATGATTTTCAAACTGTACAAAAAATACACTCAAACATGAACCGGTGTTGGGCCCTTTCGGATGCGGGCCCCCTCGCAATTGAGGGGAACGGGGGGCAGTAGGAACGGCCCAGCTATATATCTTCATAAGCAAGAAAACTGAGTCTTTTAAGCTGGAAAATAAGGTTCTTACTACAGGAGCTAGGGAACAGAAATTGCTAAAACAGAGAATGTATTGAAACGAGTAGGCAGCCATATGTCTGTGGCTATGGTGATATACTCCCGGGGAGGTTTATACAGGGGAGAGAAGGGGTGCTGCAGATTTGACATTGACATTCCTGTGTCCTCTCTGATCTGATCATATCCCTTAGGCTTAGTGTATCAGATACACAATAGAACAGCTGCAGCCTGCCTTCTAGAAATAACTCTTTTGCTACTTACACTACACTACATGCACTTTTTTACACCTACATTATCTTTACTCCAAAATGTAGTAAATAAATGACCGTGAACATTCGGAGTCTCTATACTGGGAGGGGACCACAAACGTCCCCAGGTTGGATAGATCTAATGGTGATGACATGAGGTGTCTTGTACTTCCTCCGACTCTCTCTTCATAAACTTCTGCAACATTCGCTGTCTTAGATCTAACTTCAAATCTGTGGAACATCACCTCACCCCCTTTTAACCACATCTTTTTTTCCCTCACGAAACCCGGGTGTCTGGGGTACTGGAAAGCGGGGCACTTTTCTATTTCCCTGATTTCTCTATTCATTTTAAAAAAAAGCTTTTTGTTTGGTAGTACGCAAAAAAAAACACTTTGTTTTGCAATTTGTGATGCTCAAAAAAAAAATAGAAAGAAAGAGGATTAGGATTTACAAAAAAGATCTGAAAAGTTTTAAAAGGAAGTAAACAGGAAAGGATTAAAAGCCCAAAATAAAAGTGGGGGAAATGGGCCTAGCAAAAAGACAAGAAGGAAAAGTTTTCGATGGGAAATTAAATGGATAAAAAAACGGGGTCGAAAAAGATCTGGGAGTATGGAAAGGAAATTTGTACAGAGAAAGCAAAAAAAGTCCAAAAGGAGGATCCAACATTGGAAAATAAAAAGGGATTCAAAACTGAGAAAAGATAAAGAAATTTTAACATTTTATTGCCAAAGGGGTTGGGAAAATTGCGGCATGTTTGTCCCAAAACATAAAAAAAAAGGAAAAGGGAAAATGAGAGAATAAAAAAACAGCCAAAAAAAAGGGCCCAAGCCGAGAGTTTTTACCATATGAAGAAGACTTTCAAGACAAATTTTTCCCAAACACTGAGAAAAAGGATAAGGGAGATTTTTTTAAGCAGGTTAGACTCAATGGGTTGGAAAAATTACAAAAATCGTTTTGTATATAGGAAAAAAAGGGTCGGGAAAAAAAAGAAAAAGCATGCGGGGTATAAAAAAATACCCCCATTTGCAAGAACCGGCCTTTGGCAAAATGAAAATGCAAGGTATTCAGGCTTTGGGCGCGGGAAAAAACATTTGGAGGACGGGGAAGTAGGAAAGTTTTTTCCGAAATTTAAACAGGTAAATACAACTAGGAAAAATTTTACATCTACTCAAATTTTTCTGACTTTTTCCCCTGGTTTAACCTTCGCTCTCACAAAACCATACCCATTTTAGTCACGGGTTTTACACGGGCATTTGGGGGGATAAGGGCTTCGCCCAAACCAGGGGGAAAACTCGGCGATGGGGGAATTTCAGTTATTTTGGCAAAAATTATATTCAGGTATAATTTGGCTCTTTCCCTCAAATATAGGAAGACCTATTTTAAGGGTATTCGGGGCCAAACCAAAGAAAACTAAACGGGGCCCCAAAAAAAAATTTCAATGGATTAAAAAGGTCCCACCACTTCCCTTTTTCATGGACCTGCTTGGACTGTTCCTGGTTTTTGGTCCACCAACCATAAATCGGCCTTATTTGTAGCGACAGGGAAAAAAAGCACCAAATTAAATTTCCCCCAAAAACAGCTCTTTTTTTTCACCTTTTCTTTCGACTGACAATTAAATGGTTAGATAGTATAAAATATTTTAAAAATTGAGTTCCTTTTGTTGTTTTCCCATATAAGTAGGTAATTTTTTAAAGGTTATTAGGAAGTTTATTTGATTAAACTCCCAAATTTGTTGATTTATTTAATATAAAAAATTTGAAAAAGGTGGACATTAATTTTGCCTCGTTGAGGTTATGTGCCCCGATATTTTTCCCCTAACCAACGGGGGGAACCGCCCGAACAGTAAGGGTTAGGTTGGTTTATTTGAAAAAATTTCCCCCCCGGTTTTTTCGCCACACCTTTTTGCCCATTAATAGCTATAAAGATAAGGGGTTATATTTTTTTAGGGCGAAACCCCCAAACAATTTGGTAGTTTTTTTAGTTATATATTAATTTGGGGTCTTATTTAGATTTTGGGTTTTAAAATTTTGGTTATTAAAGGTAAATTGGTTAGGATTATTTAGAGATTGGTTATTACTATGGTTAAAACCCCATAGGTAAATTTTTTATTTTTATTTGGTTGGGAATTTTCTTCTTTCCCACAAAAACATAAACAAAAAAAAAAACAAAAACCCGAAATGTTTTTCCCCAACACCCCAAAAACCAAATTTTTCTTCTCTCCATAAACCTATCCATTTCCTCTTTAAACCCCAAACTCCCCCCCACCTGTTCTATGAGAAGCCACATTCACCACCCCTTTGGAACCAGGGTTTTTTCCCTTTTCCTTTCTTCTAAGTTTTCCACGGAATCCACCTTTTTGTTAATTAAAACCGAAAATTTTTCCCCTCCCTTATTAAACCCTTTACCAATAAACTTTATAATCCCCCTTCCCTTTCCTTCCGGGGTGTAATTTTAATGTTCAATTCCTCTATAACTAAATTTAAATCTTTTATCATTTTTCCCTTCTTTTCTTTTTTTTCTACAATTTAAACCATCCTTTAATATAACCAAAATTTAACCCACTAGTTGGGGGGGGCCTACAACCCAGATCTTTAAATTTTCCCATTCTACTTTTTTTTTGGTAAAAGGGAATTTTCTCTAACACTTTTTAAAAATTTATCATAATTTTTTTAACTTTTCTAGGTCATTGGGGCCACCCCCACTCAAGACTTTTTAAAATCATCTTTTTGGGGGTGGTTGACAAACAGTACTTGAAAAGAATTGACTTAAATAATTTTTCCCCCTCCATGTGGGAGCATGCTTTTTCCTCTGGAGAAGGGATAACCCACCGAACTTGGGGGCGAAATGGGGAAAATTTCTAGGTTTGACCCATTTCCCCCCCTTCCCCCAAAAAAGGGTTTGGGGCCTGTGGAATGCGGGGTTTTTGGGGGGGGGAAAAAATTATGCTTGGAAACATTAATGAAGATTTGTGTGGGGGGCTAAAATTTCCCAATCTAGGGTAATTTCCATATCTAGGAAAAGCCAACCCAAATAACCCCCCCCAACCCAAAAATTTAACCTACGTAGCGGGGGGCTTGACCCACCGATAACCTAACCTCCCCAAATAAAACCAAACCCAACCCAAAATCTAACCTACCCTCCCCTAACCAAACTAGTCTAACCTAACCTAACCAAATCTAATAGGTTGATAGGTTGATTGGTTGGGTTTGGGTTAGCTTTTAGGGTAGGTAGGTTATGGGGCGGTCAACCCCCCCTGTAGGGTGGGTTTAAATTTTGGTTAGGAAATTTTTTCTCTAAAATTAAGGAAATTCCCTAGATCTGGGAAATTTAGCCCCCCTACCAACTCTTAATCGTGTTTCCAACGCAAAATTTTTTCCCCCACCCGAAAACCCCGTTTCCCACAGGCCCCAAAAATTTTTTTGGGGGAAGGGGGAGAGTATGGGAAACATAGAAATTTAAGTCTTTCGCCAAGGGTTACTGGTGGTTCACCCCTTTCTGCCAGGGGAAAGATATAGTTACATGACTCCGTGCATGGATCGTGGGTAAATTTGACTTTAGAGTGGGGAAATTTGACTTTTATATGTGGGCGAATTGACTTACATGTGGACGAATGTCTTGTGGGCGAAAGACGAATATTGCCTAACCAAAAAAAACCTCCCCTAACCAAAATTTCCCTACCCTAGCGGGGGCTTGGACCCACCGATATGAACCAAACCAAAAAAAACCTAAGAAACTAACCTAAAAAATCAAACCTATCCCCCCAAAACCAAAAATTAACCAAACCCAACCAACCAAATTTTAACCTAAAACCCAAATCTAACCTACCCTAACCAAACCTAAAAAAATCTAACCTAACTCCTAGTTGGGGGTTCTCGACCACTAAACAAATAAAACCCTAACCTCCTAGCTTTATAACCTAGGGGGGCCCGAAATGACCTGGGGGCGAAAGACTCTATGGGTGGCGAAATGGCATGGGGCAAAATGCCCGGATCCCAAACCTAACCTTTACTGTCGGCGGTTCCCCCGATTTGTTAGGGAAAAAAAATATCGGTAGACGACAGTACCATGCGGGTCCATGAGGAAAGGAGGGGTAATGTCACCGGGTTAGCAACTTTTTTAGGATGGGTAATAAGATAAATCAAGAAAAGGGTTGGTGATGTTGGTATAGACTCAAGAGATTCATTGGCTGTCAAGAAACATTTAAAACCCATGATGAGCATATTATTATGAGGAAAGAAAAAAAATGGAACTAAATTAAAAAGGTTTTTTAAATACTTTTAAAACCATGAATATGCAGCCAAAAGAGAAACACGACGATAAAAAAAAATTAGTTTTGTTTTGGGCAAAATTGATTTTCCGGGTGCTTATTCTGTGCTGGACAACATAGAGAAGCCCCTGAGGTGAGGTTATGTGCGAAGGCTTCTAAACCAGGAAAACGTCACAGCAGATTTCCATTAAGAAGAAGCAAGGGGTGGGGGGAACTTTAGACCACAGTTCCTTACTTTTTGACGAGGCTCTGTTTATGACGTTTTTTTGGGTTTAGAAGCCCTGCACATCAGCCATTCCCCCAGGTTTCCAAGTGTTGTCGCGAGAACAGAGCCAGTAATATAGCCCCTGGAAATCAATTTGCGCAAAATAACTCGAAATTTCCCCTTCCACCCCGTATTTTTTCCCTTCGTAGGTCCCCCCCGCAGGGACCCCCCCCCCCCCTTACCCCCACAAGCCCGATGAAAAAAAACCGTGACGTAGTTATTCTGGGGCCCATCAATTTTGGGTTTTCTCTCCCCTTTCCCTCAAATTATGTAAAATTTTTTGCCCTTTTAAAACATTTAAAGTGGAAAACATTTTGTCTTATTTCCCTTTTGAAGAAATACCCATTCTTGTGATTTCAAATTTTCCCCCCCGCATTGGTTACACTTTTTCACTGCCCAACCTTTTTGAACAAAAAATTTTTGCTACCTTTAAATGCCCTAGAGCGCGGGGTACAGCCCCTACCGTTCCTGACTGCCTTAAAGACATGCCCCAACATTCTTGACTTTTTCCTAACCTCTAACCCTTCTGCTTTTCTGTTAAACTTTGTTTCTGTTGGGTTCCTCGATAAAAAATTATTTGTGTAAACTGTCCTATTGCCCCCCGGTGCCCCCCTGGGGACCCACCAAGGGGGGAGGTGCTTCTGGTTTTCATGTCAGCTAAGGGGAGGACCAAAGGCGTGCTCTCGATTTTTTTTGGAATCTTATTGCCTCCAGTCGAGACCCATCACTTTGTCAGAGTGAAAACGGTCTCTGAGATGAAGGCATACATTCAACCCCTTTTCTCTTCCCCTAAAGCTCAAAAAACCTGGTTAAAAAGCTTGTTTTTATAAGAATATAAGAAAAATAAGGAAGCTCAAGAGTCCTCAAGGAAGGGTTTGATAACTGGTCTGTTTTCTGGGCGAGAGTGTGTGAAGTGTGGGGCGGGTTTTACCAGCTTTTTCCTGTGAATACGGGGAGTGAGGAAAGGGGGTGCGCCCTTCCCCCATACTTTTCAAGTTGTAGGACTGGGTATTGGAAAAGGTTTTTAGATCAAAGGATTGTGGACCCCGGGCAACACCAAGATCACTGATTTTGTTTTGCGATGATGCAGAATCTTTGTGGTCGCTGGAGGTCCTGGTGATGGCTCTCGGGCGCTGCACGAGGAGGCAAAGCCTTTGGGACTTGAGGTTCCTGGCTCAAGACCAAGGTCCAGGGTTTGGAGATTACTAGTAAGAGTACAGCTTTCATGCTTTGTGCGAGGACTTTGAGATTTTTGGAAAGTTTTAATCCCTTGGAGCGCACCGAAATGAGGGGGTACGTCAAAAACTTACGGGGGATGGCTAGCCCCGGTGTTAGGACTCGCTCAGGGGAGTTTTTGGGCTTTTTTGGAACTGTGCAGGAGGACAAAGACCCGGACTTCAAGTCGCTTGTGATCCCCTGTCTTACTTTATGGGTTTGGCAGGCCACTAAATAGTGACTTGAAGGGGGACGAAAAATGCCTTTTGGAATAAGTGTTTGCAGAATCAGGGGGACGCGGGATGATTACTTTAAACAGCGTTTGCACGTGAGACTGAATCGGGCCCTATTCCTGCATAGTCCGCAGCCCCAACTTCGGCTAAGGGGCATGTGGCACGCTACCCTGAAACCGACCCTTCCCCATCGGTTGTTTGAAGAGACAATCCGGCGTGGAGGGGGCCCAAAGGGGGGGGCGCCCACAAGGCTCGTGGTGGGAAATTTGATTTTCTTTCGAGAGCTGTTGGGTTGGGGAAAGGAGCCTCAGGGGAAACGCGCGTGGGTGACCCCCCGGGAGGGGTCATAGGGTGGGCGAGGCGCCCGCCCCCCGGCTATCCCCCCAAATGATTTTTGATAAAAGAGCGCCGAGCCCTAAGTGGTAGTTCCTTTACAACACTACCTACATCCCCCTTTTCTCCCCATCCATGAATGTATCCAGTTTCCTTTTAAAGCTCCCTTTTGACCCCACACTGACCACCTGAGAGGGTTTCATTCCAAAATTTCCATCCTATTGTAAACCCAGTTTTCCCATTTTTTATTAAATTTACTTTTTCCAGTTTGAATCTGTTACTTCTTTTTCTACCCTGATTACTACCGAAAAAAAAAAACTACATCTCTTTATTGCCCCTTCCATTTAAAAATTCCTAGATCGCCCCTTATTCTAGCCTCCGAATGAGTGAAATTTAATAGCTTCAATCTCTAGTTTATTTTAAAGTTACGCATTCCCTGTACATTTGGTCATCCTTCTCTCATGTACTAACAAGGCATATCCATCTTAAATACGGAGCCCAAAAAACTGCCCGATAGTCTGGGTAGGTCAGACTAGACCCCAAAAAGTTTTAGAAAAACCCTCAGCACTTCTACTTTAGCACTCCTGGTAATGAACCCTAACACCTATTAGCCGTTTTTAATTTCTACCCTCAATCAAATTCCTAGGACAGAGGTCTGAGTTTACCCGCACTCCAGATTTTTCTCACCTTCTGATTTTTTTGATGATACTTTGGCATAGTGTACCAATTATGGGATTTTTTCTCCAACTTCATTACGCTACATTTATCAATTAAAATTCCATTGCCACCTGACTACCCACTCATTTACTCTATCAAGTCTCCTTCAATAGTTTATATGGGGACTGTGATCAATACCCTACCTCCCTAAGTATCTCAGAAAAATTTGCTGATATCACGCTGAACTTTTTGCTCAAACCTTTGTTAAAAATTCCACCGGGTTGATGAAAGGGCTTTTCCTACTTCTCCTCTACCCCTTAACTATATCATGCCTTTACTAAATCCTTCGAATATTTTTTCTATGCCCTCTCTGGTCTTGATCTCGGGAGGTTTACAGTCTTGACACGTCCCCCCTATGTTTTTAAAAACTGTGCTTCTGTGCTTGCAGACTGCCTGATCAAACTTTTCAGTTTTTGTTATCTACTTCCCCTTTCCTTTTTGCGGAAATTTTGCTCACATTCCATTTTCCTAAGAAGGGTGCCCTTTTCTAATCTTCAAACCACGTCCCATAGTTTTGACTTCCTCCCTTTCTAAGGTTTTTTGAGTCGTCTATATAAGAAGATTTTTGGCATTATGTCAAAACGTCTGTCTGATCATCAGTCGGTTTCCGTAAAGGGGTCTACTGGTGATCTTCTAGTTTTTCCAAAACAAAATCTGGTACCC
Organism: Chionoecetes opilio; assembly: GCA_016584305.1. Lineage (NCBI taxonomy): Eukaryota > Metazoa > Arthropoda > Malacostraca > Decapoda > Majidae > Chionoecetes > Chionoecetes opilio. The sequence goes on from JACEEZ010013948.1 coordinate 9,762, forward strand.
TTTTTTTTAGGGGTTTTTGGTGAAACTTTTGCTGGTTTCCCCTTGACATATAAAAAGTTTTAATAAATTTTGGCACAAATTTAAAATTTTCCAAACACCCTTTTGGGGGGGTTTCTACCCTTCTATTTGCCCTTTATCTCAATTTCCTTTAAACCTTCTTTTTGGGCTCTGTAGACGTCTAGTTTTTCCCCCAGTCTATAAAATAGTGGGTTTTCGGGTTCGTCCTATCCCCCATCTCTATTTTCATCAATGATCAAGTCCTGGGGCATATGGTAATTTTTTCTCCTTCCCAAATTTTTTTTAAAACATTTTCCCTATAGCGCTGTGGGGGTGACCTCCAAGCTCGAGGCGGGCCCCGGAGGTTCATTTGGGGGGGCTGTGGGGTTGGCCCCCTTGCCATATAGCGAGGCAGGATCTTTATGGGGCGCCTGGAAATAGGCTCAGTTTCCCCTGTGTCCTCGATGACTCCAACAAAGGTACATTTAAGGGGCAGCATGGGATGTTTTAAGCCCCCGACAATTTGAGAAAGATTTTGGCACCTGGGGGGTTTGAATCGGACACGAGCTTCCCACTTCCAGACGCTAAACACTCCCCACTCCCTCCCCAATTTTAAAGGGGTATGCAGAAGAAGAAGGGACGAAGGATTTCCCCTTTCGGAAGGGCATGTAGGGCCTAGGGAGCGGGAAGGGCACGAAAAAAAAACCCAAACGGAAACCCAAGAGTAGGGGCGAGGATGAGGACATGGGTGACCCCATGTTTCGTGAGCATGAGTTATATTTTTTGCTTTTTGTTTGCCCGTATTTATATGAAATACTGCACAAGAGAAGGAAAAAAGCAAAAAAAAAATTAATACAGTTTGGCAAAGAGATTTTTTCTCTGAAATCAGTTCTCAGACCCCCGGATATGAAGGGAAAAAAGGGTTTACCCCATAGTTTAGACGTCAACCCCCCTGCCACCGCCTAAACCAAAACACCTTTTAACAGTATAATACTGATACTAATCACTAGGTAGGTGAGCAGGTAGCTTAAAAAAATTTTTTTGGTTTTTGGGTAGAAAATTCAGGTTTTTGTTTGCAAACAGGTCTTGGGGGTCAGGACAATATGTTTCAGTGCTCTGCTCCCGACTAAACAGGGTACCAACCCATCCAGTCCTTTGCAGGGGATAAGTGATTTTTAGGGGGGTAAGCCTTGTTTCGGTTTTTACAGTTTTTTTTGATAGGGCTGTTGGAGAGTTTCTATTTGGGAATTTTTTCCCCTATCTGCGTTGTTATTGTTGTTATTGAGGTTTTTTGTATCGGTTAATGTTGCTGTTCCCGCGCCGGAAATGTTTGGCTTCGTGTGCTCCCGTCCCGGGGCCCCTTATTTGGCGCCGGGTGAGAACGAGGGAGAGTGTCGGGGCCTGACCTTTGGTAAGTACTCTACCCTCATCATCTGTGTAAGGCCTAAGCTTTTTTTCTCTATACAGGGGTATATATACCCCTTATGGAGCATCCCTTTATGTTTTTGGGAGTATCCATTGCACAGCTCTCCTAAATAAGGGGGAGTCAAAAGTTTTTTTCCCTTTTCACTCCCACCTCTAAGTTATTGTCTTTAAAAATCTCGAACACGCCCAATGTTGCTTTTCTTTTCACTACATTTTTATTAACTTAATGCTCTACTGAAATTACTAACTGCTGCCTCCCCCACTTTACAGCCTCACCAGCAAGATTTTTACTACCCTCATACCTATTTGTCCATCTTACATATTAATAGTATCTTTCCCCTTTTTTTCCCCTTCACTGGTAAACTCTGAATCTCCCGTTCTTTTTCCCCCCTCCCACGACTTAAATTTTTTCAGGAGAGAAGTGTCAAGACACCACCCAAATAATTGGCCCAACCCCCTTTTTTTAATTCCCTTAATGTCTTCTTTTTAAGGGCTGACAACAAGGGGCTTTTCGTTACTTTTTTTTTTTTGCCCTTGGAGTTTTTTGTGATGAGAGAGAGAGAAGGAAGGAGAGAGAGAGAGAGAAAGAGGGGGAAAAGAGAGAGAGAGAGAGGAGGAGAAGGGGGAGAGAGGAGGAGAAAAGAGGAGAGAGGAGAGAGAGAGGGAGAGAGAGAGAGAGAGAGAAGGGAGAGAGAGAGAGAGAAGAGAGAGAGAGAGAGAGAGGAGAGAGGAGGGGGAAAGGGGGAGAGAGAGGGAGAGAGAATTTTGGGGGGAAAAGAGAGAGAGAGAGAGAGAGGAAAGAGAGAGAGAGAGGGGAAAAGAGAGAGAGAGGGGAGAGGAGAGAGGAAGGGGGAGAGGAGAGGGAGAAAGGGGGAGAGAGAGAGAGGGAGAGAGAGAGAGAGAGAGAGGAGAGAGAGAGAGAAGAGAGAGAGAGGAGAGAAAAGGAAGAGAGGAGAGAGAGAGAGAGAGAGAGAGAGAGAGAGAGAGAAAGGGGAAGAGGAGAGAGAGAGAGGGAGAGGGGAGGGAGGAAGAGGGAGAGAGGGAGAGAGAGAGGGGGAGGGGGGAGAGGGGAGAGAGAGAGGGAGGGGGGACGAAAGAGAGAGAGGGGGGAGGAGGAGGAAAAAGGGAGAGAAGGGGGAGAGAGAGAGAGGAGAGAGAGCGGGGGGAGAGGAGAGAGAGAGAGAGAACAACAACTTTACCAGTGTCAGGTGAAAAAACCAAAAGAAATGCATCATGAAATTTTTATTGTAAAACTATGTATAATTATGTTGTTATTCCCCTTAAGTTTTTTTCCCGTAAAAAGGCCATATTGATTTTTTTTTGAAAATTAATATTTTTTTTCATACATAAAGGGCTTCTGCCATACGAGAGGGGGGGCACAAAAAAAAAAGGGGCATTGTTCATACAAATATCTTAAACAACTTGATTTTATGGTCCTAAATATAGCCTACAACGAATATAGTAAATTAAATCAACAAAAATAATTTCAGTTTTTCATTCTATTTCCCACAGTAGCTAAAGTATTTTGTCTCAAACAAAAAGCCTACCCTTTCATCAACCCCCCCAATCTCTGTATGATTTCAGCTAGAAGTTTAGGCTCGAAAAAAGGGTTTTTTTTGAATTTGATTCATCTGCTTGTGAAAGAGACCTATGTGGAAGGGAAAAGGGCCCTTTGTAGGGGAAGGAGAAGAAAAAAAACTTTAAAATCTGCAGTTTTTTCACCAATGCGCCATCACTTGATGGGGAGGAGCCTTGGGCCGTGCCTGGTTCACGCCATACAGGGGAACAGTAGGTGAAGCAGCCACAACACCAAGACTCCACAAAGTGTGCCTCACACGGGATTGGTGATACCTTTTTTCAAGGAAAGTCAGACACAATTAAGTGACCTTTACATAAAATATACAATTGCAAAACTAAATCGAAATTAATTTGATTTGCAGTTATTAAAGCATGAAAAAAAAATGCAGGATGAGTAAAGAAAAAGTAGATTATCTTTATCTATCTCTGATGCCCCTTTCCCAAAAACTTTCGCCCAAAGGGGACAAAATGAAAATGAGGGCATACGCATTGCCGGGCCTGGGATTTATCTCCGCGTAATACCTTTGAGCCCGAGGTGGGTGAATCCTGCTCCCCCCACACAGGGTAGTGTGAACCGGATTACCAGATTTTTCCTTCCCCCTTTCCAGGTTTCTCATTTACGAACAACCCGAAAGGAAAATTAACAGTTGGTTGGGCGGGGCCCCCCGATGCCTACCTGGATTCGAACCCGGGCCCGCAGATTTAGCCGCCGTGCCAGCCACTGCACCACGGAGGTGACGAGGCACCAAGGGTAAGCCATAAAAAAATTTTTCCCCTTTAAATTTTTTCTTTTCTTTTCCCTCCTTGCAGCTCTTTTCCCTCATTTTTCTCCCCCGGTCTTTTTTTTCACATACCCCCGCACTCGTCCTCCCTTGCACTGGGGGTCACATGGTGCCCCCTACATTTACTTTCTCTACTCTTACTCATTTACTTTCTGCCTTCTATGTGACTTCAGAATTTTGCTTTTTCCTCTCAGCCACCCAATTTTATTTTCCTTTTCCCCCTACACTAACCTCGCAATACAACTAGTCTTCGACTTTGACCTACCAAATTTAAGACTGTTCGACTTTTCTAAAGGCGGGGAAAAGTTGTAAAAAAGGTAGAAATTTTTGATAAAATGTGTGAAAGAGAAACAGTACTAATAAAAGTGGTGATAGATGGTTATAACAATAATGAAAAAAATCAAAAAATTTTTATAAAAAATTTAAAAGATTTTTATAATTTATATAGTTAATATTTTTAAAACACAGTATATTTATAAAAAGGCCCACTTAGCCCAAAACAACTTACGTCCGGTGGGGGGTTGTAACCCTCAAGCGTAAGTCGACCCCTCGGTGAGTGCTTCAGCTATTCTTAACGACTTCACCCTTCTTATATCTGCACAAAATTTCTATCGCCCCAACCCCTCTATGGTGCTATGGCTGAACCAGTCAAGAAATTCAAGTTTTCTCTAAAATTTGGCCGCTAAGCACTAAAAGGTTTTGCACAAAAATAGCAAGTATTAAACATTATGTTAAGGCCCAAAGTGCCAGGGACACCATAAACCCCTTTTACAAAAAAAGAGTTAGGCTGTTAAAATTGGTGGCCCAAGGACAAAATTCTCGTCAGCAGCGGATATTAAAAAGACAAAAAATGTCTATACTGTTGATTTGGTACATTTCTAGATCTAAAAAATAAATGGCATGTTTTTAACATTATAACATTGAAAGGGGAGACTATATTGCCCATAGACCCAAAAAAATTTAAAGAAAGACCTAGAAAATGTCAAACTTTGCCATTTTTGCACCCCTAGCGGTCTGTTAGCTCTATACATTCCATCAATCTCCCCTTTTTTTTCTTTCAAGTAAAACACAAAAAAGCTTTTATTATTTTTTGAAAAGTAACCCCATACACTAATAGGCCATTTTTTAGCACTTTTGATGCATAAGTGATTGAAACTTAAATATAATTCTTAAAACTCGGTTAAAACAAAAACAAAGAGTTGGACGGGTTGAGGTCAAAGAACTTTCCGTAAAGTTTATGGGGTAAGTGAATGTATTTTAAAAGAAACGCATGGTTTCGTATTTCTTAACCACCTCTGCTACCGCCTCGGGGGGGGGTAGTAGAGTGGTTAGCGTACCGGGGGTAGCTTCTCGAAGCCCGAGTTCGATCCCGATGAGACCCCAAAAACCATTAAAAAATTTCTGCCCCCCCAGTGGCCTAAGAATACCCACCATGGCCCCATCCATTTAAATCTATTCGATTTCGAAAGCATGGAGGACACAGGAGGGCGGCATACCCTAAATTTCAGGCGCACTATAAAAAAATCGCCCGCGCCACCACGGGCGGGGCCCCAACCACAAAAAAGCCCTAAGTGAGCCTCCGGGGGCTACCATCCGAGCCCGGAGGTCACTGCCCCACAGGCCTATAGGCAAGATGTAAAGCAAGCGAAGCACGGAAAAATTTTTTAAAAAAATTCAACTCATCTCTCTTGCACACCCAAAATTAGCCGGGTGGTGCTTCTTCAAAACAAAAATATGCTGCTATTTTTAACTCACATAGGGAAAAGAGATCATGTGTGACCAACTTAATAAACTTTTACCAAAAGTAATTGATAAACACAGAAGAAGATGGAGGTACGGGCCCCCTTCCACGCCCACCTTATTTTTCTTTACTTTGTTCTGTTGTCCTCTGCCGGTTCCTGTTGTTGCTGTATGGGCCAAAAAGCCTTCTGTACGGTTCTCCAGTGATTTCTATTGCGCCCCCAGCCATTTTTGTCTCCTGGGGTTTTTGGGCCCCCACCCAAGTCCTGCCCCCGCTGAACAGTGCTTATACGGTAATTTGTGGATCCTGCTTTATAAAGAAACGAGAAAAGCATTTTCTTTTGCCACTAGGTGTCCTCACGTGGTGGTTTTACGTGCCTTGCGATTTTCGTGCCTTATTGCCCCTTTTTTGCCCTTGTTTGACTTGTATTTCTGGATTCCCTTTTTTTTATGCTTTATAGTGCATTATTTGGGCTGAAATAACTTTTGTGCCGTGTCTTTGTGGGTGAAAATTACCTCTGCTAGGTTTGCGTGCCAACCTCCACCCACTCACTCTTCAGCCTTCACCTCTCCCCGCTTTTCGTTTAAGCAGGGGTTGCACCTTGGATTTAGATACCTGCAGAATTTCTACCACACACCGCTTGCTCCTCGCTTGTTTTCTTTAAATTTTTCTCCAGATGTCCTTAACATTTTTTGGGTTTTGAGTGTCCCTGGTGGGAAACCTATTTTGGTACGAGTTTTTAGTCATAATTTCTACTTTTATGTATACTTTCTCAAGATCAATGATTATTTGGATACCTTTTGTATTTTTTTTTACATGCTTCTATTTACTTGTATGGGGCACATTTCCCTGTGACCATTATCTTGTATCTTGACACGGGTCAAGCATCACGCCCGGTTAGCGCTCCCTTTTTGTCGCCTTCAAACCCCGCTACAGTGGGGCCCTCGCGTTTGGCAATTTAATTAACTACCAAACCGCGCCAAAAGTGAATTTCGCCAAAACCCCGAAAAGTAATTTTAATGGGAAAAAAATCCATTAGTTTTTTAAGAGGCCCGAGTTCACCCTTTTTTACTTTTCCCTTTTTTGTACTTTTAAAGCTTTTAAAGCAATGAATATACATGAAAAATAACGCAATACAAAGAAACAAAAATTGCATAATAGATAACAGATGTTATTTACCATTAATTATTTTGAGTTTTGGCCCGGTGAGAAAGGAGGTGGTGGTTGTGTAGCGGGGTGGTTGTGTAGGCGGTGGGGTTGTTGTTTTTGGGTGTGTTTACCCTTTTCCCCCATCTCTTTCTCTGCTTTTTTGCCCTTTTTCCTTATCGCACCTGGCTTTCCTGAACCCCCACCACCACCAGTACAGTGACCCCCGATTTTAAGGGGCCCCAATTTTAAGGACTTCGAATTTAACGGACCCATTCGTGAGACAAATTTCGAGCAAGAAGGCATATCCCGGGTTTTTCGCTGCTCGAACGTCACTCAAAATTTTTTTGTTTAGTTTTTTTTTTGGAATGCTTGGGTTTAAAGAAGTTTTAAAAATGTATCAAATTAAGAAAAACAGGGAGGCCCCCTTTTTAGAGCATTCGGGATACGAGAAATCAATGATACGAGCTTAGAAATTAGGGTCTATTTTCAATATACGAGATCCAAAATCAATGCTACGACATTCAAACTGGGGGGGTAAATTACCAAGTTTAAAATGGCGCCCTCCACGTATGCATCTGGGCTTTTGATGATGTACAATGATTCAGATGGCAGGGAGGTTTTTGGGGGGATGGAAAAAGGGGCTTGGGGCCCCTCCCTTTTTCCCTTTTTCCTACCCAACCCCCTTTTTCATCACGCGGGTCCCCTACAGACAACGTCTTTTTTTTTTGATTGTCCTTTTGAGTCAATTTTGTGATTTGCTGGTTTATTAATGTGCTTATGTGACTTTTTTGTGCTCTGTCCTATGTGCTGTCCACTCTTAATTCACGTGTTTTTTTGTGGGGGTGCGGTGGGGTGGTGGTGGGTGATTGTGGTGTGGTGGGCGGGGTGTGGTGCTGTGATTGACCACGTGGTTTTACAATTGTATAGCTGTGCCTTTTTTTCTTTTTCAGGGGTAGTTTTTCCTTTTTACTTGTTAACTATGCCCTCCCAGCGTTCAAAGGGCAAAAAAAATGTGTCATGTGTAAAAAATGTCTTTGATGGGGTCCCGGAAAACCCAAAATATTTTTAACCCTTTCAGTCAAACCCCGGTTTTCAACTTAATTGTTTCCCCAAAAGTTGTTCTAAAAACCCAATTTTTTCTAAAACCGAAACACATTTTTCAATAAGAAACAATATAAAAGGATTAATCCGTTCCCACCCCCAAAAAAAAAGACCTTTTTTTACAAAAAAGAAAATTAAACTACCTAACCCCCCCCCCATTTTGACATCAATAACCTAACCTAATCCCATGCTTTAACCCCTAACTAAAACCCAAATCTGTTAAAATAAGTGTCCGCGGGAAGGGAAAAAACAGTGGGATGCAGGTCACAAGAGGAAAAAAAGTGAGGCGCTCGTAAAAATCTCCTCTCTCCTCCTAAAAAAAAACATGTCATATCTCCCAAAAGTAAAGATTTTAGAGGAAGCCAAGGAGAAGTTTCCCAGAATCCAATAAGGTAAAAAAACCCCAAACTCCCAATTTTGTACCGTAGATAAACTTTATTCGCACTGCAAAAAGCGCCAGCCGCCAAAAAATTAGAAAAAAGCATCACTATTTCGGATGTGCCACTGAAGTGATACACAGAAGTTTTAAAAAATGACGTATAATCTACTCTGTTAGTGTTTTTTTATGCTTTGTATTGAAATAATAGGTTTCAAATTTCGCTACTCTTTTTTTTTTTTTTTTTGGGCGACGACTAGGGGGGGACACTCAGAAATCCTTGGTTGGTCGCCATCTGTTGATATTTTTTTTAATTTTTTTCATTTAAGCCTAATATGCACATATGAAAACACAAAAGACACAAAACTCACCAATAGCCCCTTTTAACCTTCCGAAATCATGGATGTAGAAATGTAAGTACGTAAAAACCTTATAATTTGGCACTGTATTTAAATCGGAATTTTATATAAATCGGCATGGCAAAGACAAGTTTTTTTTTTATTTTTTATTTTTTTTTTTTTTTATTATTTTTTTTGTAATACCACCTAGCCTATAGTGCGGTAGGGAGTGAGCTCCAGGGGTGGGAGGTAGGGCCCCGGAGGCCACTCGATGGTTTGGCCCTCACCCCGGGTGGGCAGGCAGGATTTTTATAGTAGTGCGCCTGTGATAGAGCTCATGCCGCCCCCTGTGTCCTCCCAGCCTTTGCAGTGAAGGGGGATTAATGGACATGGCATGTTTGCAGTAAAAAGGCCCCAAATGATGTAAAATTTAAGTTTTCAGGGACATATGTATACAAAAACAGTAAAGGGGTTGTTTATAGTGATTAAAGTAATACCGTGTTAAAAAAAAAAAAAAAGAGTTTTTTTGGGGCCCCATGGCCCGGGACCAGAAAACACCAAAGTCTTGCTTCTGAACTTTGCAAGGTCCAGAAGGTTGAGAATTGCAGGTTCTTGGTATCAGAGACCAGAGCTGCCCCCGCTGGACATGGTATAGTAATGCCGGAGGGGTAGCTAAGGAGATCGACCACATCCTCGTTAGCACTCGTTGGAGGATCCTCCAGAACTGCAGGGTTTACCGGAGTGCTGAGTTCTTTGGAACAGATCACAGACTTGTTGTTGCTACACTTAAGCTTCATGTCAAGTCCAGAAAGAATCTCAAGAGGTAACCATACTGTGTTTCATCTTGAGAAACTGAAGGACTTGACATGTGCTCATGAGTATGCGGTGGCAGTCTCAAATCGGTTTTATGTGCTCGGTGCTCTCGGGGACCCTTTAGAACTGTGGGATACCTTCAAACGTGAAACTCTACAGGCTGCCAAGGAGTGTATTGGGGAGCGCCCAAGGTCAAGGCGTGGTTTTGTCTCGAGGGAGACGCTGGAGAAAATCGAGGAGAGTCGCGCTGCCAGGCTGGCTGGGAACCGGGACCAGCACAGGGCTCTGTCACGCCGGACTAGAAACCCTCCTGGGGGAGAGACAAGGAGAGGTATGTCAGGAGTCTCGCTGAGGATGTCGAGGGTCATTTGAACGCTAATGACCTCTGACCCGCCTACCGAGCCCTGAAGAAGCTTCGTTCAAAGTCTCCTTCTCGGGCGGGTGCTATTCGAACAGCAGATGGGCGCCTCGTGTCGGACATGGATGGGCAGATGGCTCGTTGGGCTGAGTACTTTGGGCAGTTGTTCACGGTGGACCCTCCAACTGAGCAGCTTCACACCACTGGGTTACAGGCAGTGGATGCCGATCCTCCCATTGACGAAAGCGCACCCTCTCTTGACGAAGTCACAGAGGCTGTAGCAAAGTTTAGGGGTGGAAAGGCAGCTGGCGTTTGTAATATCAGTGCGGAGCTCCTCAAAGCTGGGGGTGAGGCCATGATCCCCGGGTTGCATGCTGTCCTGACTGCCGTGTGGCAATCAGGTACCATTCCTCCTGACTGGAAAAGGGGGCTGGTCGTCCCTATCTGGAAAGGGAAAGGGGACCGTCAGGACTGCAACAATTACAGCGGTATTACACTGCTCAGCGTACCAGGCAAGGTGCTTGCCCATCTATTGCTGACACGGATTCGCAGCCATCTGGTGAAGCATCAGAGACCTCAGCAGTCTGGGTTCAGCGGTAAGTCAAAAACGGACTAGTTCGTCAGCCACGTGGTTCGACATGCTGCCATTTAGAGACTAGTG
>JACEEZ010013949.1:13302-65827 GCA_016584305.1 Chionoecetes opilio
CTTAACTTTACTACTAGTTACGAACTGACACCAGGTTGTGCGAAAAAACTCAAAATCAGTGTGGCGAACAACTTGTGTACGAAACTCCCTATAACCGTAGTTCACACCTGTAAACAACCATTTCGTACAAAGACGAGTGCCAGATTCATCCAAAACACATTAGAACTATGCAGGAAACGCCACTCTGGTGATATTTTTTGTAATTTGTTCATTTATAGCCCTACTATGACACAGATGAAGACACAAAATGACACAGACTCTCCAGATAGCCCCTTCTAACTGTCCTGAAATCATGCATGTAGAAATGTAAGTATTAACGCCACCACACGTCTGTACAGCGAAAAAAAACGTTGTCCTGGCGACTTTAGTGTTATCTACGGTAGAATTTATTCCATGTAATCTGGAGATGATGGACTTGTGTGTGTTGTGTGTGTGTGTGTGTGTGTGTGTGTGTGTATTCATCCATGGTCTTGTCCACGCGAGCTGGCTCGCGATCGCCAGTTTTCACCCTCTCAGTGCGAGCTTGGAGCTCATTATTACCAATCTTTGGGCAATGCTGGGACCATCAACACCACACACCCCATCCCCTTGCTCAAGGGGGACAGTAACCGCCCGAATTTGTCAGTGAAAAATCCACGGGAGCGCGTGGATTCGAACCGCCTACCCACAGAGTGGGAGACTAGCACGTTATCAACCTGACCATCAGCGGGCTCGGTGTGTGTGTGTCTGTGTGTGTGTGTGTGTGTGTGTTGTGTGTGTGTGTGTGTGTTGTGTGTGTGTCTGTGTCTGTGTGTGTGTGTGTGTGTCTGTGTGTCTGTGTGTGTGGTGTGTGTGTGTGGTGTGTGTGTGTGTGTGTGTGTGTGTCTGTCTGTGTATGGTGGTGTGTGGTGTGTGTGTGTGTGTGTGTGTGTGTGTGTGTGGTGTGTGTGTATTCATCTACGTACAGGAGGTCCCGAAGATACGAGCAGTTAGGTTCCACCTGGCATACTCGTAAAGCGAAATCCTCGTATAACGAAACACATAACTAATGGTAAAATATAGGTTTGGTTTCCAGGACCCCATCAATTAAAAACAAAACAAAAACCCCATGTTTTTCAAGCTAAAATAAACTGTATGTAGCAAACACAACAAACACACAGCGTCTATATTACCCACACTGTACTACCTATTCTGTAGAAAAAGCATTCTGAAAGAGAAATAGCACAAAATAATGCACATTAATTAAACATAAAACATGCATAACAAGCAAAAAGACGTTATGATGTATGGACGCTGCAGTGATACAAGAGAAGGTAGTGTAGCGGTCCCAAGGCTGGGACCGCACACCTGCTAATTACCCCTAAAGGTTAGGCCGCGCCATATGCTTAATTACCCTTCAGGTCACGCCTTGCTAGGGGTGACCTGACTGCGGTCCCAAGGTTGGAGCCGCACACCTGTCTAATTACCCCTAAATGTCAGGCCGCGCCATATGCTTAATTACCCTTCAGGTCACGGCTTGCTAAGAATGACCTGACTGGGTCACCAAATCCCCTTTTTGTCCAGCCTGGGAGTGGTAGGGCGCGCATTTTTAACTTGATAATTTTACTCACCCAGTTTGAATGTCGTATCATTGGATTTTTGATCTCGTATATTGAAATAGACCCTAATTTACACATCTCGTATCATCGGATTATCGTGTACCGAATGCTCGTATAACTGGACCCTCCCTGTAGTTGTATTCATCTAGTTGTATTATACAGGGCCAGAGCAGCGCTCGTATGGCCCCGTCTCCTATCACATTTATTTTTCTCATTCTCTTTATTGTTGGCCAAGTCACCCCCCCGGGGGGCGGGTCACAACCCCGGCTAACCCCCGGGTACCCTTCACTCTGGAGGAGGGGGCTTGGTTTTAAGAAGCCCGCCCGCTGTCTTCGCTCCGCCGGGATCAAACCCCGGGGACTTCTGGGTTGGGGCCCGGCGCAAACCCTTACCTACGGATTTTTCCCTCGGAACTGGGAGTGATGTGTGTGTGGTTTTGTGTGGTGTGTGTGTGTGTGTGTGTGTGTTTTGTGTGGTGTGTGTTGTGTTTTTTGGGGGGAAAAGGGGAGAGTATCGCAAACGCTACCGTAAAAATTGACCAAAACAACTTGTTAGAACTGCTGCACCCCTTCAGTCCTAGTGTAAAATAATAATAATAAAAAAAGGGGTAAATTCCAGATGAACCCGAACTCACTTTGGGGGAACGAAACTATTTTTTTTCGGGTGTTTTTTTGTGTTTTGAATAAAATCTCTAACCTTTGGGGGTCGAAAAATTTATTTTTTTTTTTTTTTTTTTGCAAAAATGACAAAAATTTTTTTAAAAATTAAAACCTAAACCTAACCTAACCAACCTTTCCTAACTTTATAAAAAAAAAAAAAAAAAAAAACCCAAACCCTTTTTACCAACAAAAAAAATAAAAATCTAACCTTTATCTATCAAAAAAAAAAAAAAAAAAAAAAAAATGACCTTAATCTATCTAAAAAAAAAAAAAAACCCAAACCTTTAGTACTTAATGAAAACAAAAAACAACCTAACCTTTATCTATCAAAAAAAAAAAAAAAAAAAAAAAATTGCACAGAAACTTTTTTCTCCCAGGGTCCGTAGATAACGGGGGAATCCCCCACCTACATAAAGTCGCCAGGCGCCAATATTACAAATTATGCTTACTACTGATTTGTATGTGCCACGAAGATTTTTCAAAGTATTTAAAATCATGTTTGTAAATCTACCGTTTCCGTTGTTTTATGTTTTTGGGTACTGAAAATATACTTGGGCATTTTGCTTCTCACGTTTTTTTTTGGGCCCATGACGACTGAAACTAGCCTTTCGGGCCAGGACACAAAAACTTGCCGATCTTTCAAACTTAAATAAAACTTATTTTCACTTGGCAAGGAATTTTTATATATCCAAGCATTTTTCCGCCAAATATATTATAGCTTTTTTTTACTTTCCTCTAATTTCCCTGAATTCCCCAGAGTGGCGACTAAACTTTTGGGTTTTAAAATACTAGCTGGCGATTTTACTGTAGTGGTAGGGGGTCGCCACTCGGTTTTTTTTTTTGTAATTTGTTCTTTATAGCCCCAATATGACATGAGAAGACACAAAATGACCAGCTTTCCCTAGACCCTTCTAACTTTTTGAAATCATGGAGTAAAAGTAAATATTCGCCCCACAGTCTGTACTAACAAAAAACGTAGAACTGACGACTTCACTGTTACTACGGTACAGATTCGGGTTAAAATGGAGGGAAATTTCACGCTCGTTTTCAAAAACCAAAACTTTTTTTTGGGCCCACAAGGGGGCTTTTTCTAAGGGCTAGTTTTTAAATTTTTCGCAAACCCCCCCCCCAAAAAAAAAAAAAAAAAATATTTTTTGGTTAAGGTTGGTTGGTTTTCTTTAAAACCTTTTAAAAGGGTTTGGTTAGGGTTTGGGGTTGGTTAGGTTGGTTTTATTAAAAAATAAGGTTAGGTTAGTTTCATTTTTTTTTTTTTTTTTTTTTTGGGTTTGCGAAAATAAAACTAGCACCATTTTGAACAACACCTATTGTAGGGCAAGAAAAAAATTTGGGGTCTCTGAAACCCAAAGTGAACCTCCTCCATAATTACCGCGATTCATTCAAAAAAAAAACCACCCAAAAAAAAAGTTTCGTCCACCAAAAAGATTCGGTTTTTTATCTGATATTTTCCCAAAAAATTAACACAAAGAAAAAAATCGCTCTTGAACGCAAAAAAGTCAATTCGCACATTTTCCCTTCCCCCCCTCACCAAATCCCCAAAAAAAAACTATAAATTTCCCCCGAAACCCACCCAAACACCCTGAAATAGGAGCTACAAACGTCTTTAAATAACCCCTTTAAAAGACCCTTAAATTTAAAAGGTGACACAAGGGGGAACTACGCGTTTAAAAGGTTGGGGTGTATGATATACTCACTCGTTAGGTATTGTGGGTTTTTTCGATGATCTAAAAGTCGTCATCGTCCGAATTTTAACTATTGCCGACGTCCATTTGTTTGGGTCGGCCATCTTTTTGCTGTGGAAGGGGCGAGCACGAGCACGATTCCCACATTCTTTCTCTGCCTGTCTTCTGTCGTCTCTCTGTCTGTCTGTCCCCTCTATTTCTCTTTTTTTTTCTGTGCTGTCTCTTTCTTTCTTTTTTTTTTCTGTTCTGTCTCTCTCTGTCTGCATGCTGTCGTCTCTTTCTTTCTTTTTTTTTTCTGTGTCGTCTCTATCTGTCTGTCGTCTGTATGTATGTTGTTTATGTATGTCTCCTCTCTCTCTCTCTTCCCTTTTTCTCTCTCTCTCTCGCGTCTGTCTGTCTAATATTTAATACTTGTAAGGGGTTGGATTTATTTGGAAAGGTAAAAGGGGGATACGCTGGCTCGGGGTTCTCTCCGTGGCAAACAGCCCTTAGCCTGTGGTACCCCGGGACCCGGGCTACCTTTATCCTTTGATGCCTTTGAAGAATTTCTCAGTTTCGACGCAGCTGAGATGGATCTCCACTGTAACCCCGACAGCTTTTCTCTCCCCCTTGATCCTGCGGGGACTGTTTGAGTTGGGCTGGTGTTCCTTTTTGGGGGTGGTCTGGTATTTGGCCACCCGGCATCCCAATTTGTACTTAAGGTTCGGGTGAGACCCCCCTGTTTCTTTTTTTTGTTGGGTGCAGTTGAAAATCTTGTAGCCTGAAGGGGAAATTGGGTGTGTTAAGAGTTCTAACTCTATGAGATGCCCTGGGGTGGTGCCACGTCCACGCCTTCCCCTTTGGTGTGTGCTTTTTCTTGCACATTGGTGTTTGGTACCCTGTTCTCCAAAATTTTCCAAAAATAAAAGACGCGTATCTTTCTCTGCGTCCTGAAGCGAAAACAGGGGCAGTGTCCTGGTCTCTCCCAGTAAATTTAGGGGTTCAACTCCGTGGATCTTGTTTTTTAAAATTCTTTGGGATCCCCAAATGGCAGTTTTCGGTTTGGGGTGACGGAGCGGCAGGACGGTTTTAACGGGGGAACCAGTGGCCCGGCAGCAACTTTATCCCAAATTTTGAAAAATTTTCAGGCCCGGCCATATGCTTAAAATTACCCTTAGGTCACGGTTGAAAGAGGCCCCCTGACTGGGGTCAACCAAATCCCCTTTTGGCCGCTGGGAGTGGGGGTTTAGGCGCGATTTTTAACTTGATATTTTACTCACCCCAGTTTGAATGCGTATCTTTGGTTTTGATCTCGTATATTAAAAATAGACCCTAATTTAACCATCTCGTATCATCGGATTATCGGTACCGAATGCTCGTAAAGGGACCCCCCGTAGTTGTATTCATCTAGTTTTTTATCAGGCCGAGCAGCGTTTTGTAGGGGCCCCGTCTCCATATCAACTTTATTTTTCTATTCATCTTGTGTTGGCCGAAGTCACCCCCCCGGGAGGGGGCCCCAAAAACCCCCCCGGCTAACACCCGTCCCCCATTACTGCTGGGAGGACAGGGGTTGGGGTTTTTTTAAGAAGACCCCCCGTCTGTCTTCCCTCCCCCCGGGGGTTTCGGGGGGGGGAAACCTTCGGTTTTGTCCCCAAAGGCGTTTAACCTTTCCTACGGATTTCCCTGGGGGTTGGTGTGGTGTGTGTGTTTTTGGGTTTGTGGGGGTTTTTGTGTGTGTGTGTGTGTTTTGTGTGGTGTGTGTGTTTGTTGGGGGGAAAGGGGAGAGTATTACCAAACGCTCCGAAAAATTGACCGAAAAAACTTGTTACGAACGACTGCACCCTTCTAGTCCTATGTAAAATAAAATAATAAAATAAAGGTAAATATCCAGATGAACACCGAATCACTTTGGTGGAAAAACCTTTTTTTTTTTCTGGGTGTTTTTTTGTTTTTGAAGAATCTCTAACCGTTTGGTCGCAAATTTTTATTTTTTTTTTTTTTTTTTGAAAAAATGAAAAAAAAATTAATTTTAAAAATTGAACTAAACCTAACCAACCTAATTATAATTTTTAAAAAAAAAAAAATTTAAAAAAAACAAAAAAAACCTAACCTTTACCCACTAAAAAAAAAAAAAAATCTAACCTTTTCTTCAAAAAAAAAAAAAAAAAAAAAAAAAAAAACCTGTTAATCTATCTAAAAAAAAAAAAAAAAAAACCAAACCTTGGTACTTAACTGAAAAAAAAAAAAAAACAAACCTAACCTTTATCATCTAAAAAAAAAAAAAAAAAAAAAAAAAAAAAAAAATTGCGACAGAAACTTTTTTAAACCTACGGTCCCCGAGATAAAAGTGAAGTCGCCACCTACAGTGAAGTCCCGCGCCAAATTTTTACAAATTATACTTTACTACTGATTTGTATGTGCCAGGGAAGTGTTACACAGTATTTAATCATGATTGTATAATCTACCTTTTCAGCGTTGTTTATGCTTTGTAGCTGCAAAAAAAATTTTTGGCATTTTGCTTCTCCGTTTTTCTTCCGCGATGACGACTGAAAACAGTAGCCTTTCGGGCGACAGGACACAAGCGCCAGATTTTCAAATTGAATAGAACTTTTTTTTCAGTTGGAGAGGAATTTTTAATATCCAAGCATTTCCGCGCTAAATTATTAGACTTTTTTTTACTTTACCTTTTTTTCCCGAATTCCCCAAGTGCGCTAAATGTTGGGTTTTTTAAAATACTAGCTGGCACTTTATGTAGTGGGTATAGGAGTCGCCACTCGTTTTTTTTTGTAATTTTTTTTTTATACCCCTAAATGACATAGATAAAGACACAAAAATGACACAATTTCCAGATAGCCCCTTTAAATTTCCTGAAATCAGGATGTAAAAATGTAACATTAAGCCACCACAGGGCTGTAAAACAAAGAAACGTAGAACGGCGACTTACGTTTCTAGGGTAGCAGATTCGGTTAATATGGAGGAGAGTTTTCACGTCTTTTAAAGGACCCCAACTACTTTTTTTTGGCCTACAATAGGTGCTTGTTCTTGGTGCTAGTTTTATTTTGCGAAAAACCCCCCCCCAAAAAAAAAAAAAATATATATATTTTGGGTTAAGGTTTAGGTTAGTTCTTTAAAACCTGAAAGGTTGGGTTGGGTGGGGGAAAGGTTGGGTTAGGTTTCATTAAAAAAAAGGGTATTTGGGTTTTTCATTTTTTTTTTTTTTTTTTTTTTGGTTTGCGCAAAATAAACAGCACCATTTGAACAAGCCCTATTGTAGGTCAAGAAAAAAGGTTTTGGGGTCTCTAAAACAACGGAAATCCCTCCAAATTCCCCCAATTTATTCCAAAAAAAAAAAAAAAACAACCAAAAAAATTTTGTCCCCCAAAATTTTTTTTTATTGGTTTTCAAATAAAATTTCCCAAAAAAAAATTGCGTTTTGGAAAAAGCAGAAAAATAAAATTTAAAAAAAAAAAACCTTTTAAAACCACCCGAGGGCACAATCAACACACATCTTTCACGCCAAACACATCCACCCAGGGCCCCACCCCCACCCCCACCCCCGCCCCCCCGCCCACCACACACCCACACCACCCCCCACCACACCCCCCCCCATCCCCCACGCACCCCCCCCCCCCACCCCAAACCCCCCCCCACCACACACCCACCCAACAACATCCGCCCACCCCCCCCAACCCACCCCCCCCACACCCCCATCCCCATCCCCCCACCACAAAAAACCCACCCCCCACACGCCAAAATTCAACTCCGCCCCCCCAAACACACCCACCCACCCACCCCCCCGCCCAGGGATGTTAAACGGGGGAGAGAAATGGAGGATAAAATCACAACCAGCATTATCTGGGTTTAGGCAAAAAAATTGTGAAACGTAGATGTAGGTACAGTACCTACTCGAAGGTCCTAAAAGCTTTAAACATCCTCGCGCACATCGGAAATGGCTGTGTAGCAAAACATTTTTTTCAAAAAAACAGTTTTCATAGGCCTAAATTTTTCGTTTAATGTCAAGCCCCATCTATAAGTTAGAAAACAATGCGGCCATTCTAAGAGTCAAAAACAATTAGAATCGATGTGTTACAGACAACACGCTTCCCCTTTTGCTGTGCCTTCAAAATGTCCCCCCCTTAAAAGATATTCCTTGAGCCTCTGAAAGAGGTATGAAGTGTAGGGGCACTTTTACTCTGGGAAACATCAAGAAAGAGCTTTTGGAGCGCTACAATCGTTTTTTGTGATGGAAGCAGGGGCGGAGCTTAAAAAATATAATTTTACTCAAAAGGGGCACTAAAAAATACCCCCTTTTTTTTTTCCATCCCTTGGGAATAAAATTTTTACTTTTTTTAAGCTCCGCCCATTTATTTTTACTTTTTTGGTGCATAGAAAAATGAGAAAAACATTTATTTTACTTTTTTCCCCTGTAAAATTAACAGCGGGGTGTGGGGGTGGTTTTCAAGCCCCTGGCCAATCAGATCGCGGCAGGAGAAAATCTTATCAAAACTCCCCCCGTAAAAGTTTCTTTTTTCCCTTTTTAATTCCACCAAAATTAAACATTCAAAAAGCGACGACAGCAAAGGATACTGTTTTTAAATTTAAATATAGGTAAGGAGTAAAGGAGTAGAGTAGGTGCTCTTAACAGGTAAGAAGTCAAAAATATTAAAATTTCCAGCGACGTCTGGGAAAAAATTCCCCCAATCCCTCGAATTTTTAAATGTGTCCGAATCTTCGTTTGATGCTTGCTGGCTTAGCACCAAAAGGTGTATTATTGCATAGTATAGTCAAAATATTTAAATATATTCTAGTGATATTAATTTGCAATAAAAATGTATAAATTTTGGGTATATAGTTTATCACACAAAAAAGCCTTTTAGAGAACCATCGCGGGCACGAATACAACTTTTAAAATCATTATTCAGCGCCAACACGTTAAGGAGGTTAAACCCGGGCCACCACACACCCACCCCCACCCAGGCCCCCCACCCGCCCACCCACACCCATCACAACCCACCCACCCACGCCCATCACCCATCCGCCACCACACCCCCCCCCCAAACACGCCCTCACCCCCCGCCCCCACACACCCCCCCACCACACGCCCATAAACATCCGCCCCCCACCCACCCCCCACACCCCCATCACCCCACCCGCCCACCACCACCCCACCACAGCCCATCATACACCCGCCCCCCCCCAAAACCCCCACCCACCACACGTCCATCCACACCCCCCCACCCAAAACCCGCCCATGGATGTTAAACGGGGGAGATGCACTGGGGTGAATCAAAACCAGTTTCTCTGGGTTTTGGGAAAGAAAAATTTCGTGAAACGTAGATGAGGTACACGTAGCCACATAGGCCGCCCGGGGAATTTTGGTCCTGGTTTTGACAAATTTTGATCTAGTTTCTAAAATCTTTTGAAATAAACAAAAAAAAAGTTAATACTCAAGGAGGGCACTCCCTTTTGCTTAAAGTTTAAAAAAAAAATTCTTTACAGCTCTGTTAGCAATAACTGCAAAGGCGGACCGCTTTTTTTTACACTAAATGGGGAAAAATCGGACCTAACTCTGGGGAAAAATTGGAATTATTAAAAAAAATTTTTCCCAAAATTCGACAAACCTCCAAAAAATTTAAAAAAACATTCATACCATGCCCTGGACATATAAAACATTCGTGATGTTCTTCACATTCTTGGTTTGGCGGAAAGATGCCCCAAAACGCACACGTTTGGGTTTCCCGTCTTTAGTTTCCCAGTTTTTTTCTTTTTCTAGGGCTATGTTTGTTTTCTTTTATAATTTTAAGCATTGTTATTAATTTAAATATTTACATGGGCCCGAATTCCCCACCAATTTGGGGGTATGGTTTTTGTTTACCCTTATGGATTCAGGGAAAAAATTCTTTCCAGAGCTTTCCCTCACAGGACTTCTTCGGGGAAAAAGATGTTTTTTTAAAGGAAGGAGATCGAGGTTAGGAGTAGAAAAATTTAAACTAACCTAACCCCACCTTTTTGACTCAAACCAACTAATCTAAGCTAACCCACGCTTTAACCCCCAAACTAAAGTCAAATCTGCATTAAAAAAGTGCCGCGGGAAGGGAAGAACAGAGGCGATGCAGGTCACAAGAGAAGAAAGGGCAGGCGCACGTAAAATTGGGGTCTCGCCTCCCTATGACAGCATTATCTTCGAAAATAAAGATTTGCGAAGGAAAAATCAGAGAAAATGTTTTTAGAATTTAAAAAGGTAAACAGAACCCACTCCCAAATTTTGTGGGAATTTTGGGCCTAATGAAAATAAAACCCTTAGGTTAGTAATCAATGCCCAGTTAGGTTTGTTACTAGCGGGGGGTTTTGGGGGGCATAGCCCCCCAGTTTGCAGGAGAGTATTTTTTTTTAGGAAGTTTGGTGAAAATGCACATTACCGTTCCCTTAAGGTAACAGAATGATTCTCCCAATTGTGTAGGAAATTCTGGTCCCCTTTAGAAAAAATTTTCCCCCAATTTTAAAACCCGCACCCTTAAAAATAAAATTTCCCTATTTAGATTCAACAAACCCGAAACAAAAGAAACAAGGCAAATAAGCAGTTAAACCTCACCCTGATATGCCATGGGGGTACATTAACTGGGTCCAAATTTTCCCCCCGGTGTTTTTTGTCACCGGGGGAAATACGGACCCAAATGAGCATGATCATACAAAATGAGACAAAATAGGAATTTTTTGATATGTTCATGTTAAGTAGAGGAAAAACCCTATTACGCTTATTTACAAGAATGTACTCCCTCCGATTTGAATCCATGAAAATTCGCCAAATCAGTGATTTGTAAAACAACTTCCCCCCAACTTTTTTTTGCTGTCATTTTACTCTTTTTCTATTTTTGGGTTCCGGGGGTTTAGTTACATGGTTGAATTTATATTAATTTTTTGCTAGAAAATGTTAAAAGGTTTTTTTACTACAGGGATATTTAAAACGTTACACTCTTATTTATATCAAAAAAAAACACAAAGCAAAGATGGCGGGTTTCCCAAAAGAATGGTCCCTTGGAAGGACAAATTACCCCCGGGCGGGAATATAAGGTCCTGAAAAATTAAACATCCCCGACGCACATCGTGAAAGGGTGTAGCAAATAGATATTAAAAAACAGTTTCATAGGCCCTAAAAATTTCAGTTTTTAAAATCAAGTCCTCTATAGTTTTGAAAACATGCTAGGCCATTCAAGAGCTCAAAACAATTAGATATCGATGTGTAATAAGAATCACGTCTACTCTTTGCTGTGCCTTCAATAATGTCAACCTTAACGATATTCCTTGAGCCTCTGTAAGAGGTAATGAAGTGTACGACACTTTTACTCTCGGCAACATCAAGAAAGAGTTTTTGGCAGCGCTACAATAGTATTTTGTGATGGCAAGCAGGGGCGGAGCTTAAATAAGTATAATTTACTCCGGAAGGGACACTACAAAATACGCCTTATGTATGTATGTATGTATGTATCTCTCTCTCTCTCTCTCTCTCTCTAGCGTCTGTCTGTCTAATACTTGAATACTTGTAAGGGATTGGATTATATTAGGTAAAAGGTAAATGGGGCATACGCGTGACCTCGGTGTTCATCTCCGTGGCATCAGCCCTTGAGCCTGTGGTACCCGGACACAGGGCTACCTTTATACCTTTGATGCCTTTGAAGAATTTCGTCAGTTATCGACGCAGCTGAGATGGATCTCCACTGTAACCAGACAGCTCTCGACAGCTCTCTCTCCTCCTTGATCCAGTGCAGGAGACTGTTTGAGTTGGAGCTGGTGTATCCTGGTGTTGGCGGTTGGTCTGGTATATTGGCCAGCCAGGCATCCAATTTGTACTTGAAGGTGTCGGGTGAGACACCCTCATGTTTCTTAGTTTGTTGGGATGCAGTTGAATAATCTTGTAGCACTGAAGGTGAAGTTGTGGTGTGTTAAGAGTTCTAACTCTATGAGATGCTCCTGGGGTGGTGCACACGTAGCACAGCCTTCCTCTACTGGTGTGTGCAGTTTCTTGCACATTGGTGTTTGGTACCTGTTCTCCAAAATTTTCCAATATAAATGACGACGTATCTTTCTCTGCGTCTCTGAAGCGAAAACAGGTGCAGTGTCCTGAGTCTCTCCCAGTAATTTAGGTGTTCAACTCCGTGGATCTTGTTTGTGAAAGTTCTTTGGGGATGCTTCTAGTGCAGTAATTTCAGATATTTTATGTGGTGACCAGAGCTGGCAGCAGTACGATCTAAGCGTGGTAGCACCAGTGACTTCCAAAGAGTCAGCATACACTGTTCACTCCTGGTTTGGAAGGTCCTCAGGATCCAGCCTGATAGCTGCCTTGCTTTTGCTGTTGTTGATATGATGTGGTCAGAAAGGTAGCATCATTGTTCATGATTAGTACACCCAAATCCTAACCACATCCTTGGCTACTATTTCCTGTTGGCCGCAATGGTATTTTGTTGAGGTTTTGAATTCAATTCTGTTTCCATACCTTAACTCAAACTTTTCTCCATTTAGGACCATATTATTCTTATCTGCACACTCTAAGATTTTTATCTAAGTCTTGTTGGAGTAGCTGAGTATCCGGTTGTGCACAATTTTTTTTTTTTAATCTGTGTCGTCGGCAAAGGATGTAGCGGTTGAGTTTGTTTGTTTGTTTGTTTGTTTTGTTTTTTTTTTGAAAAATTTCATCAGTTATCGACGCAGCTGAGATGGTTTTGGGTTCGGGTTTTTAAGGAAACAGCCCAACAGATTCCGTTCCGCCGGGATCGAACCCGGGACTTCTCGGTTGTGAACCGAGCGTGCTACCCCTACACTACGGAGTATCCGGGATAGAGTGTGCCAGATCTGATCTATATCCCCTATCATAATGAGGAAGAGCAGGGGCTAGGACCGAGCCCTGAGGGACAACCGCTGACAACATTGCTGGCATCTGATAGCTCCCCTTCGACCAATACTCGTTGTTCTCTGTCGGAAAGAAGCTATGTAGCCATTCTCCGAGCTTGGCACTTATCCCGAGCTCTTTTATCTTGCGGGAAAGAATCCCGTGGTCGACTTTATCAAATGCTTTGGCGAAGTCGAGATATATAACATCCACATTGTCACCATCCTGAATGTCTGCAAACTTCTCGTAATGAGTCCGCAATTGTGAGAGGCAGGAACGGTCTTGTCTGAAGCCATCCCAGCAAACATTGTCATTACTGCCGCATCAAATCAGTGTCGTTAAACTCATCGCAAACTTTGGCCACGACTACGCCGAAGGCAGAGCCCGTCACCAGGAAAAACTTTGGGCACGCCCCTGGCCAAACATTATCGTCAGTTTGTTATTTAACCTAAAAAAATATATGTCTACAAAACTTAACTCCAAACCTACCCCAAAATTTAAAAAACCTAAATCAAACCAACCAAACCTTAATTTAACCCAAAATTTAAACATTTTTTTTATATGATAATAAAAAGGTTTATATTAGGTTTAAACTTAAGTTTATTAGGTTAATTAGGGTTTGGTTTTTAGTTTGATTTGGGTTTTGGTTGGTTTAAGTAGGTTTGGTTTTAATTTTTGTAGACTTTTTTTAGGTTAATAACGAATCGATGATAATTTCTGGTCCTGGGGGCGTGGCCATTTTTTTCCTGTGTGACGCCCCTCGCGGTGTCGTATCGGGGCGGGGGTTACTACCCGGGGCGGGGGAGCTGGGGCGCGCTACACCAACCCATTTTTAAAAAATAACCAGGTTTTTGAAGGAAAAACCTTTTTTCGGAGAATGGTTTTAATCTTACGTATAGCAAAGGACCTATAGTGCAACAAAAATAAAAAATCACTTTTACTTAAAAATCAACCCCCCAAATCATCAGTTTCGGCTGCAGTATACAGCCCCTTGCCTGTGGTTAAAGGCAGTCTGGCACTGGCAGTCAAAATTCAATTCACAATGTGTGCCAATACACCACCAGGCTGCTACAATTTAAAAACCGTAAATGAAAAAACAGAAATTGTGTATATAAATATTTTTTTTATAAAATAATACTGAATTTTTCAAAAGGGGAAAAAAAAGTCCAGAAAAAAAGTGGGAAAAAATTTCTATTAATGAAAGACAAAAAACGAAATAAATAAAAAAATACATGAAGTTTAAAAAAATAAAATAAAAATAATTAAAATATATAAATAATTTATTTATATATATTTTTTTATAATATATATTTATATATATATTATATATATATATATATATTATATTTTTTTTTTTTTTGTTTACATCTTGCTATGGGCCCTTTAGGCGGGGTGCCCCGGGGGCTGGAGGTGGGCTCAGGTTCATTTGAGGGTCTGATGGTTGGTCCTCCCCGTGTGGCGCAGGCAGAATTCTTATAGTGACCCCTTGAGTAAGGCTATGCCCCCCCCCTGTGTCCCCGATCACTCGCAGTCAAAGGTAAAATTTGTGGGCGGGGCATGTGGGTTTTTAGCCACCGACAGTGCAAAAAGGGTTTTGGGTTTTCTTGGGGGATGGGAACTGGGTCCCGAAAACCCCAGTGGAAAGACGCTAAATCCCAAAACCTCCCCCCCCATAAATTATATAATATTATAATAATATATAATATTATATATATATATATTTTAATTAATATATATATATAATTTTTATATAAATATATATAAATAATATATAATATATATTTATATTTTTATATATATATATTATATATATATATATATATAAAAAATTAATAAAATTATAATAATATTAATATATAATATATATATTAATATATATAATTATATATTTTAATATAATATATATATTTTTTTATAGGTATATTATAAAAAATCACTCTAACTGTACCCTCTAAAATTAATTATTTATATATTACAATAAAAATATTATCTAAATTAAATAAAAACCCAAAAAAATATAATATATATTTCTAATTAAAAATTATAAAAATATTAAACAAAAAAAATTTAAAAATTATAATTTTAAATTATTATTATTAGTTAAAAAAAAATAAAAATTTAAAAAAATTTATATTTAAAAACCAATTAAAAATATAAAATGTTAATTAAAATAAAAAATATAATATAAACCCCCAAATTTAAATTTAATAGGGGGGGAAAATGCTAATATAAATTATTTAAAAAAAGATCTATAATTTTATTAAAAAAATAAAATAAATTAATATATATTTTTTTAAAATATTTTTTTATAAAAATAATTTTTTTTAAAAAAAAAATTTTTTATTTTAATTTAAGGGTATTTTTATTAAACAATTTTAAAATTTATACTTATAAAAATTTTTTTTTTTTACCCCCCCAAAAAATTTATTTTTACATTTATATAAAATATTTTTTAAATGTCCATTTTACCTTTAGTAATTTAACAAAATTTCTTATCCTTATGGGAGCTGAAATCTGAAAAAACCATTTTTTATTCATTTCCCTTTTTTCCTAATGTGCGCTTAAAATTTTTACCCTCCCCTGCCCAACTAATGGGGGGGGGACGCCAGAAAAATTTAAAAGTTCAAAATGGTTAACTCAAACTTTGGAAAATTGGGGGGGAAGGGGGGTTTTTAAAAGGGGGGGGGGGAGGAAAATTTTTTACGAAGTTTCAACCTTGTATTGGTTAGGGTAGTTAAAGGTTGGGGGGTAGAATTCTCGAAAAATTTAGGTTTTATAACATGAAAAACCCCTAATTTCGAACCAGGGTTTACGGTCCTTACCCCTTTACAAAAACCGGTAAAAAATTTTTCCCTTCCTCAAGGGCACCTCGTTTTCCCCCAGGTCCTGTACCAGGCCCGGGTGTCCTTTCTTTTCTTTAAAAGAAAAAAAATTTTGGGATAAAAGACCATATGTGCCATGCCACATGTTGGTGTTTTCTTCCCACAAAAAGGCTTGATCACAAGTTGCTTGAAAAAAAAAACAAGATTAATTTTCATGACCCGATACACGTCATAAGTTTACATAACTTTTGCAGATATCGTATTTGTTCTATCGGCCAATTCTTTAAAAAAAAGGGTTGTTTAAACCTGCAACACCCCAATTACACCTTACAAACAAAATAGACCACAATAGTGGCGTACCGAGGGGGAGGCCTGCGGCCTGGCCCCCTCCCCCCTTTACAAAAAAAAAAATATAACCAAAAATATATAAAGCACCAATATTTTATTATATATATATATATATATAATATATATATATATTATATAAAATATATATAAGGGGAAAAAAATATATTCCCCCCCCCCCCCCCAATTTTCTGGGGACGCCACTGACCACAATACAAACCAAATAATTTAGACCACAATACAAAGAATGTTTGTGCAAATCATAATGATGAAAAGCTTTTTAAAAATATTTATTAAATTAAACTAGTTGCATTGTACAAATCCTGTGAAATTGATTAAAAAGACCATATTTTAAACTGTAATAGGGAAAAAACAATTTTTTTCCACATACCAATTTGGTTGAAAAACCCAAAATTTTAAAATCTCAATTGAGATTTTTCAAAATTGAAGGCGGTTTAATATGCCTTTAAGTTTAAAAACCAGAACCAGATGTTGCCTTTTAAAGAAAGGGGGTTAAAAAAGGGAAAATTTCAAAAAAACCTTTTTGACTTTTTAAAAAAACCCATTTTAAAAGAACAAATAAACTTTTTAACTTAAAATAATTAATTTAAAGTTCCCAAAAAAACCTAAATTCTTGGTAAAATAATAGTTAAGAAAAAATTTGTTTTCCTTTATTTTACTTTTTAAACCCCCCTGTTTCCCTTTTAAAATGAAGGGAAAAAATTGTGACACATTTCTAAAAAACACACAGTTTATGGGACATCTGTACCAAAGGCTACCATCCAAAAACCCATTCACACAATTTTTCCAGTAAAAAAACTCAGTTTAGTCCTCTATTTACCAAATTTCCGACAATAATGGGGGCTGCCCCCTCCAGCCCCCCCCCCCCCCCCCACTAGTTTTAACCCTAGCCCGGGCACTGATTACTTATCCATTATAACTCGCGGGAGGGGGGGGGGATTTCGCCCCCCAAGTGTTATATCTCATTCCCTCGGGGGTTTTGGGATTAGAAAAGCGCAAATTGTCAGTTCATAACTTGAGGCGGTTATAACTCGTGCCTTGAATGCTTTAAACGCATTACGTAAACCCCAAACACCAAGTAAACACTTTCCACGTACAACCTTATTCTTAACTCCTGAAGCGGTACAATTCTAGGTCCCTTTTTGCCCCTTTTAGCGGGGGGTTTTCCTCCAGACCTTCACAATCACTTGTGATTTTCTTAACACGTAATTATATAGGGGGGAGAGCTCCCCCTTTACCCCCCCTCCCCCCCCCAAAAGCTCCCCTGAACCCCTCAAAAATAATGGTAAATATTGCATTCTAACTCACATAACCTAGCTTTAAACCCCACTATACCAACCTAAATCACTAATAGCCTCCTAAAGGACCCAAAAAAATGATTTTAACCTTTCCTCAATAAACCAACCTAAACCCGGAAAATTCTAGTTTCCTGCATTAAGTCTCGCTAGGAGGTTATTGGTAAGGTTTGGTATTATAGGAGGTTGATTTTTGTTAAAATTTTTTGGGGATCCAGAGGATGGGGGCATTTGGGGGGGCAGGGGTTGAAGGTGGATTACCCCTTTTAAATTTCGTGTTGAGGTATTGAATGTCTGTTTTAAAGGGTTTAAGGAAAAAAACATAAAAAGGGGGGGAAAGGACTCTAGAATTTTTCCATGTACAATTTAAACTGTGAAAAAAAACAAAATACAGCTCCTTCCGTTGCTCTAGCCTGGCTTGTTTTTTATAATCTTTTCTCTTTTCTGTATATTTGAGCATTTATCATCTCTAAGATGTCATCACCCTTTCCTACGTACCTTTATAAGTCTTTGTGGAGTAGATGAAATCGATCCTCAGCCTGAGAGGCCTGTGAAAGCAGTAAATGTAGCGCCGCGGCCGTTCACTTCCACTGGTAAATATTTTTAATGTTGGCTACGAGACAACGGGCGCGAGTGGCCAACAGCTGACTGCCTGGCTACGATTCAGCCACCTAATAATCAACAATTATCCTTAATCCGAGCTTTGCACCCTACTTAAGTCCTTCGGCCCGGCCATTCATGTCACATCCACTTAATATATTATCCTTGGGCCGAGTCAAGGAAGACTGTGTTGGGCCTGTACGAATTTATCAATAATTGGTCCGATATACAGTTCCCGCTGCAGGGCCGACATCGGCTTCATCCGATTTGCCGAAACCAGTCGCCCTGCCGCCGGTGCCGATACGTACCCGGCACAAGCCGACACAGGCCCGCATAGCCCATGTTTGCTGGGATGTTGACCTTCATTAAATGCTCCAATGTCTTCCATGTAGTTCACCAGCTTGGATCGGATTGATCTTTCCATTATTTTGATTAAGTGGGATGTTAGTACTACTGGTCTATAGTTCTTCGCCAAGCCTTTGCTGCCCCCTTTGTATATGGGTGTAATTATGCCAGTTTTGAGTGACTGAGGCACAGAGCCAGCTTCTAGGGACTTATCACTCAGTAGTTTCAGTGGTAGTGCTAACTGGTGTTTACAGTGTTTAAGTAGCTGTGCATGGAAGCCATCTGGCCCTGCAGCTAAGTGTGGTGCTACCTTATCAATGGCGGCAATGATGTCTTCTGTTGTTGTAGTGTCTACTCATGTAAGCAGGTGTTCTGGCTTTTGAGGTACTACAAAGAAAGAGGATGGGTCGTCAATTTTCTGGGCCTCATTTGGTGGGCTGAAGGCATCTTCGTACTGTTGTCTGAGCATCTTGGCAATTTCCCCTGGTTCGCTTTCAAAATCTCCTTTTTCCTTCATAAGAAGACCTATTGAAGATACTTTCTTGAGCTTATTTTTGGCGTAGGCATAGAAGAATTTGCTGTTTACCTTAATGTGCTCTATTGCTTGTAGTTCATTCCGTTTTCTTTCCTCTTCATGGGACAGAATAAGCATCATCTCAATCTTCTCAAGCTTCTGATGTAGTTTAGCGAGGGTGAGGCTGTGGAGTGTCTTCTTTAGCTTAGCTCTTGTTAAGGATCTTTTCTTCATAAGAATTTTCCTATCCCGAGGGATCTGTTTTCTCACGTGACTGTTCTTTGGGGTTTTGTGGGGCACATTATTTTTGCAGACTTCCAGGCATCTCTTTAGGAAGATATCGAGAGCTTCACATGTGTTCTTCCCTTTAAAAAGTGCCGGCCAGTCAGTTGCAAGTTCTCCTCCCAGTTTGTCCCAGTCTATCTCATTGCTATAGAAGTTAAGGTCACTAAAGGAAGTGTTTAACCTCTGGTTCAATGGTGCCTGAATTTTTGGAGGTGTTGAGAGACACCACCAGTATGGGTGGGGGGGCTCAAGGCCCAGAACTCCGACAGCCCGGGCGGCTAAGCCAAGAAAGTCAGATCAACAGCCTGGGGGAGATGTACCCTACCTGACCCCTTTAGTTCAGGCAGACAGGATTCTGCAAATCCAACACCTAGAAATGAAGGACTACAGTCGAGCGGCTATCCGTATTTGATAGGACCCATAAGAACATAAGAACTTAAGAAAATAAGAAAGCTACAAGAGGCCGTGAGGCCTACACGTGGTAGTTCCTGTTACCTAACACTACCTACATCCACCTTTCATCCCCATCCATGAACCTATCCAGCTCCTCTTTAAAGCTCCCTAATGACTCCGCACTAACTACCTGTCTACTGAGTCCATTCCAGTCATTCACCACCCTATTTGTGAACCAGTTTTTCCCTATTTCTTTTTTAAATCTACGCTTTTCCAGCTTGAATCCGTTACTTCTTGTTCTACCCTGGTTAATAGCCGTAAGAACTTTTCCTACCTCTCCTTTATTAAATCCCTTTATCCACTTAAAAACTTCTATCAGATCGCCCCTTACTCTGCGTCTCTCAAGTGAGTGTAACTTTAATAGCTCCACTCTCTTCTCATAACTAAAGTTACTCATCCCTTGTATCATTTTGGTCATCCTTCTCTGCACTGATTCTAACAAGGCTATGTCCATCCTGTAATATGGAGACCAAAACTGAACCGCATAGTCTAGGTGAGGCCTGACTAGAGCCAGATAAAGCTTTAGAATAACTTCCACACTTCTACTTTTAACACTTCTGGTAATGAATCCTAACACTCTATTAGCTCTATTTCTAGCCTCAATACATTGTTTCCTAGGTCGGAGGTCTGGGCTCACCCTTACTCCAAGATCTTTTTCACCTTATGATCTTTTCAGCGATACATTGCGTATGGTGTATCTATTACCAGGGTTTTTTCTACCAACATTCATAGAAAAAACCCTGGTAATAGACACACCATACGCAATGTATCCTTAGATTTTGCAATGATTCGCAATGATTTCCTTAGATTTTGGGTTTCCTTAGAAATTTCCTTCTCAGGCCTAAATTTCCATGAAATCAGGACATTTCCTTGTCAGTGGAAACACTGGTTCACTGTAACATCAGGGTTGCCAGATAGTTGAGCGGGTTGATGGCCAAATTAACTGATAAAAAAGTATTAAATTTTTTATATATAATGTATTTAAATACTCATAAAAGTATTTAAATACATGACAACCAATGTATTTATAAATACATTTCTAAATACACAAATGTATTTAAATACAATTGTATTTAAATACTGCCCAGCAGCTCTAGCTGTGACGTACGGTAGTAGTTTTTGCAGAATTTCGCTGATCCGGCAGAAGCTTGATTTAAACTCAACCATTATGAGTTTAAATGTCCTGAGAGACATACTTATGCTCGGAACCCTAGGGCCCAGCTGCCTCTAGCGCTCAACGAGCGATAAGTGAGGATTACCCCCACCTCCGGGGCAGTGGTGACTTTGATGAGGCAGTGGTCCGACATTATTGTTTGAATTATTTCATAAAAGTGGACTAGCTCAAAATTGTTGCTTAACAGCAGGTCCAGGGTATTATTACCTCTGGTAGGATCCTCGATGAACTGTGTCAAATAGCAGGTTTCAATGACTCCTTTGCTTGCTGTTTCTCTTCCCTGGATCCTCCGTTGATTTTCAGTGGCTACTTCTCTACTTCTCTACTTACTTTTTTCTAGTGGCAACTGCACTTTGCCTTGCATTGCCCCTCTTGACCCCTGTTTTGGCCCAGGAGTTGCCCCATCATTAGTTGAGACTGTTTCTCCACCTGCAGCATTCGCTCCATAAGCTGTTCTAAAAAAAGAGAGGAATCCTGGTCTGCCATGTTGGTATTGTTACTTGCTGGACTGTATCTTGCCATTTGTGGGCTGGGTGGCATGCTGCTTGGTGTACGTGTTGCATTGGTCGTAGCCGTGTGTATTGTGTCCTGGTATATTGTTGACGTTGGTGGTATGGCCTCTTGATTCATGTTGCAAGGTAGGTCAGTTTTCAAGGTTTTGCTGGTGTGTTCCCTGGTTCCCTGTCCTTGCCCCATAGGATTCCTCCCTTGCATTTGTCGTTGGCACATTCCTATATGCACGTCTTGTTCTTGTTCCCCTCACATGAGGGAAACGGCAGTCTTCAAATGTGCATATTCCCTTAAAGAGGGAGTTTCTGCACATGTTAGGGTGGAAGTCCTTGCAGTGTTACCCTAACTTGCACCCTGACTTATGATGCAGACCATGTTTGTAGAATTTATTGCAAGGTTTTGGATGGGAAAGTGGACAACCCTTTCCACTTATCCCATACCTACAGATGCTTTTTCTGTAATACTTACAGACCACCTGACCTGACGTCTTGTTGTTGATGTTGTTGGATTGCTGACCAGTGTGGTCTGTTGCCCGAGTGGCGTCTGTTTGCTGAGTGGGGTCTGTTGGCTGAGGAGGGCTGATGGAGTCAAAATCTATATTCTCTGGCTGCCTGTCTAACATTACTGGTGCTGGTACCTGAGAGTGTGCCTGTCCTGCCTGTAGAGGCGGGGTGGGCCTGGCAGAGTCAGCTATAGTCAGTTAGATGCAGCGGGTTGGTTGACCGGTGTGTTTTTAATCTGATCTTCATTTTCCTTGTCTTCCTTCTCACTACACATGCACTCTTTCAGGTCACTGAGGAGATCATTGTAGTTTTCATAACCCTGTAGAGTGCAGGTCAGACATACATGTTTCCTGCTCGAATTTGTGTGGGCTATCATGATACAATCTGGTAGTTGTGTGCAGATAAAGTGGGTCCACATATGGCAATTTCCACACTTCATACCTGATTTGCAGTTTCGTTGGCATACAGTGCAGGGGTGTATGTCAGCGTTGTTTACTGCATTCTCTCCCATATTGGCTTGTTGCCCTCTCTCTCTTTTTACTCCTTCCTGTTTTGCAGCAGTTTCGTTGGCCTACGGTTTATTACGGTTGGTTACAGTGCAGGGGTATGTCATTCGTGTTTATTTACATAGGTGGTAGCCGCTGAGAAATTCTTGACTCCCTTCTTCTTACCACTTATATAGGCACAATAACTTTGTGTTCTGGCTTTTGGCCGATATAAATGCAATCACTATATATTCATGTACACGGGTACAACTATTTGCCTCTTTGTGTCCACTTATAGGGATGAAAATACATATTAGTCCTGTGTGGCACCCCTTGGCACTACTTGGCACTCGAGCTAGTGTGACATCCGGGTTACCACAGTTACCTTCCCCAGATTTCCCAAGGTACCCATTTATCCACCATCCATGAAAGGAAGGATGAACAGCTGATTGGGCTGCACGCCGACTGCCCTGGCCGGGATTCAAACCACCTGGGCCCACATATTCGTAGATAGGCGCGCTAGCCACTACACCTCATGTCATGTCGAAACTAACATGTCAAAATAATTTTATCCATCGCTAAAAATCTCTTACACACACACACACACACACACACACATGCACACACTCCAGTTTGGGCAAACTACGAGTTTGGGTACTCCGTGGTGTAGAGGAAGCACGCTCGGTTCACAACCGAGAAGACACGGGTTCGATCCCCGGGCGGAGCGGAAACAGATGGGTTGTTTCCTTAAAACCCGAGCCCCTGTCCACCCAGCAGATGGTAGGGGTTTATTTTTGGACCTGTTTATGGCTTTTCCCCAACCAAAAAAAAGAAAAAGGGAAAAAATTTGTTTTTTAAAATTTTTAACCCAACGGGTTTTCCCTTAAAATTACAAAAACCCCAACTGTGAAAAATGAAACCCCCACAACAAAAGAAATGGGAAAAACAAAAAAATTAAAAGAAAAAAAAGCTCAAAGCCGTGAGCCCCCAACTTGGAAATTCCTTAAAATTTAAAAATAAAAACCGTTTAAAAAAAATTTTTAGAAAACCCCAAAAAT
Organism: Chionoecetes opilio; assembly: GCA_016584305.1. Taxonomy (NCBI): domain Eukaryota; kingdom Metazoa; phylum Arthropoda; class Malacostraca; order Decapoda; family Majidae; genus Chionoecetes; species Chionoecetes opilio. The sequence continues at coordinate 36,512 of JACEEZ010013949.1, forward strand.
ATTTTTAGGCTCCCCCAAATAAGGAAAAGAATATATTATAGTTCAATTTTCCCCCATTTTTCCCTAGATCGTATTTACCTTTTAAATATTTAAAAGGGATGGGTTTTAAAAATGTTAATAAAACGTTTAGGAAAAAAATTAAAATAAAAGAAAATTTTTTCTAACCAAAGGGCCATGAAAACCTGCTACGGAAATTTTTAATCCTTTTAAAAAGTTTTCGGGGGCGCCCGCCCCAATTAGTGGGAAAATTTTTTTAATCAAATAAGGTTAAATTTATGGTTTTTTTTTTTAAACTTTTAAAATGAAATTACCAAATAAAAGAAAAAGTTTAAAAACTTCCCCGAAATTAAAAAAGTTAATTTCAACCCAAAGAACGTTCCGGACCCAGGCAATTTTTTAAAGGGGGCCCCAAAACCCCCCCAAAAATTGTTCAGGTTTCTTAAAAATTTACGTTAAAAAACAAATTTTTGTAAAAGCAAAAAAAAAAAAAAACTAAAACACGCTAAAAAAAGATTGAATCAGAAAAGAGCATACCTTTTTAACGTCCAAATTTTTTTTTTTGATTAGTTGTGTACCTTAAAAACATTTAATCCCCCTTAAGAACTTTTTCCCAAAAACACGTTTTAAAAAGCCCAAAAAAAAACTTCCCTCCAAAACACTACATGTTTTTGGGTGGGAAAAGGGGGAGGGTTGTTCAGGCTGTTAGAAGGGTTGTCCGGGGCCGACGTGTGGAAAACCTTTCCCCAAAAGTGGTGGAAAATTCTTAAAAACCCCTGGGGGTTGGAGGGCGTGTGTGTGGGAAGGGGCGTGTGTGCAGGCGTGGTGGGAAGGGTGTGGGTGTGCAAACGTGTTTTGGGAAGGGCGTTTTTCGGTGTGGGAAAAGGGGCGGTGTGCAGGCGTGTGTGTGGGAAGGAAGCGTGTGTGTGGGAAGGGGGCGTGGTGCAGGCGTGTGTGGGGGAAGGAGCTTTGGTTGCAGGCGTTGGGGGGGGGGGAAAGGGAGGCGTGTTCCTTTTGTTTTTGCAGGCGTTGTGGGGGGGAAGGGGCGGTGTGCAGGCGTGTTTGTGTGGGAAGGCGTGTTGCAGGCTTTTGTGTTGTGGGAAGGGGGCGGTGTGCGGCGTGTGTGTGGAAGGAGGGTGTTGCAGGCGTGTGGGGGGGAAGGAGGCGTGTGGCGGCGTGTGGGGAAAGGGTGTCGGTGTGCAGGGTGTGTGTGGGGACGGAGGCGTGTGTGCGCTGAGTGGGGAAAGGGTGTCGGTGTAAAGGCGTGGTGTAGCGGGGCGTGGTGCAGGCGGAGGGGGGGAAGGGTGTCGGTGTGCAGGCGTGTTGTGGGCGGGGGTTGTGGCGGCGTGTGTTGGGAAGGAGGCTGTATGCAAGCGTGTGTGGGGGAAAGGAGGCTGTTGCAGGCGTTGGGGGGAAAGGGTGTCGGTTGCAGGGTGGGGGGGAAAGGGAAAAGCATGCTCACCCATAAGGGTTTAATGCATTGGCATATAGCAAAAAAAATCTATCAAAACCCCCAAAATATCTTAAGTACTATTATATTTTGTTTTTACGTGCCCTGAAAAGCGGGGAAGAGGACCTCCCTGATGCTACGTCACGGAGCCTGACCTGAGCGTCGCAAATTGAGTGGTTTTGAAAACCCGGGGAAAATTTGTAGTTTTATTGCGGATTATTTAAAAAACGGCTGACGGGATAAAAAAAGTGACGACGTATTGTTGATATACTCTTTAATGGCTATGATTTGATTGCATTAAACAGGAAGATGAAATGGTCTGGACTTTACTTTAAAGTAAACGTCCAGCCTTTTTTATCTTTCCTGTTTGAGTGTTAGAGTATAGCCATTATCGAGGTAAACCATATTTGTCCTTTTTGCATCCAGTCCCCTTTTTTTAATAATCCGAAATCAAAACTTAAATTCCCGAGCTTCGAAAACCTGCTGGCAAAATGGGAGATATCGACGGTCGGTGAGCTCGAGAGGAAGGCGGCCTCTCCCGCGCTGATCAAAGCATGTAAAACCCAAAAGATAAAATTTTGTCTTGAAGTTTTTTTTTTTCGATAGCCACATGCGTGATCCTTTATGGGGGCAGCAAGACAGTGGCTTTCAGAGAAGTTTTCAAGTTTCCACTGATATGAACGTTAAATTTGTGGAAAAAAATTTTTTTGCGGCGGACCATCACCTCCCCCCCCACCCCCACATTCTGCCAACACCGCTACCTTTTTACGGGAGTCTGTAAACAAACCAGTCAACAAAAACCCCCTTGCCTGTATGTCACACTGTCTACATCACCCCCCCCACCCCCAAATTTTCCCTAGCCCTTTTTAGGGTCTGCAACAAAACCAATCAACAACACTCCCCTTGCCGTCATGTCACCTGTCTACATCACCCCCCCCCCCCAACATTCCGTAGCCCAACCATAGCGTACCTTGTTGGCAGTCTGCAACACAACCGTCAACAACACCCCTTTCTTCATTCACACTGCTACATCACCCCCCCCTACCCACCATTCCGTAGCCACACCCATAGCGTAGCCTTTTAGGCAGTCTTTCAACCAAAACCAAGTCAACAACACTCCCTGCCTGTCATGTCAACTTCTACATCACCCCCCCACCCACCCACACATTTTTAGCCCCACACCATGCGTAGCCTTGTATGGCATCTGCAACACAAACCGTCAACAACACTCCCTGCCTGTCAGTCCCTGTCACTACCCCCACCCACCCACCATTCCGTAGGCCACACACCATAGCGTTTGCCCATCCAATCTGAGGCTCGTTTTCCACATAGTATACGCGAGCGCGTCTTTTTTTCGGTCTAGATTGAGCATTTACTCTAGATCTGTCCGCACAGATTCCTGTCGACCCCGAAGACAATCCTCATCATAACTTGCCGACAGATGTCGACAGATTTTTTCATTGGAGCTTTCCTCTTCTGACGCATCAATAAAATTCTAGTCCCTTTTTGGGGAAGATTTTTTTTTTGCGCTTTACAAAAGTCGTATTTTTACGGAAATAAGGCCCGGAAATCAATTATTTTTGGGGATTGGTTTTGAATACATTCAACAATAGGCAAAAAAAAAAAGGGGGCTGGCGATTTCTTTAACTCTTGCCATTTTAAAATTTGCGAGTCAACTTTTTCGAAGGGATCAAAAGAAGCGCAATTTTATTAGCTTTCCATTGCTATTTTCGTTATCTGAAAAATTAATTTTGAAAACCCTGCATAAAAAGGTTAAATAAAAAAAATCCAAACGGGGAATTTTCCCCATTGATGATGTTATTTATTTTCTTTTATATTTCGTTTTCTGATAAAAATTTTGTACCATGTGTAAATTTGCTTGACTAAATATGTTGAAAATATTGACTAAATAGTGAAGTGAAATAAGTTCATGCATATTTCTTCAAGACGTAAGCATTTTTTAAACGTGTTTTATGTTTTTATTTGATAATATTAAGAACAAAATTTACCCAAGATTACAGTAACATATATATGATTTAAAACCCGCTATAGATCCGTATATATATATTTTTTATATATATATATATATATAATATAAAAAATTTTTAAATTTTATGAAACCGGCGGGCCCCCCGACTTCAGGGCCTTTTGGACAGGGCCCATATTCCGGCGAAATCCAGGATACATGATCTATGGCTAGACAATATTTGTGGTACACTTAAATAATATGAAACTATCATTTTTTTGTTTTTTTGGTACCAAGTCTTTGTAATGCTTTATAATTGTATATTTTGTCTTTGGGATCACCGGGGGACTAGTTTTTTTTTCAGTGTGAGGGAAAATGATCGCATTTTTTTTTTTTTTTTCATTCCCAAAACTAAGTTTAATTTTTAAATTAGTTTTGGATAAAAGTAACGATAAAATTTTTTAGAAAAAATTAAATTTATGCTATTATACGTGGGAAAGAAAAAATAATGATATCTGACCTTCCCTTCTAATTAACACAAAATCATTTTTTTAAATGATTTCAAAACAATTTTGATAAAAAAAACGAGCTAGATAATTTAGAAAAATTTATTTTTGCCAGTTAATTTAAAAACCCCTAGTTACAAAATTTAGGATTTAAACTATTTCTAGTGGTTTAAACCCGTGTGTGTTGCAACCTCTGCTCCCCCTTACCCCTTTCAAGGGGATGAGGTCCCCGGGGTCGTGGTGATGGAGGCCCGGGCGTAATCAAGGCTGGGATAAGGGAAAAAGCGAGTGTTTTGAGGGTTTTTATAAAGGTGTAACAAGGTTTTTATAAGTGAATATGGTAAATACAGCTTGAATGCAATCCTCTTGTAGCTTCTTTTGTCTTATGTTTTTTATATGAAGGTTGAATGGTTTTATAAGGTGGAAAAATGGTTGAATAAGGGGGGAAGGTTTTTAATTGTTTAATGGTTTATAAAGGAAAGGTTTTATAAGTGAATGGTTGATAAGGTGGGGGAAAATGGTTGATAAGTTTAAGGGTTTATAGTTTAATGGGTTTTATAAGTAATGGTTGATAAGTAAAGGTTGATAAGTTAATGGGTTTTAAGTTAATGGTTGAAAGTTAATGGTTGCAGGTAATGGTTTATAAGTTAATGGTTGATAATTAATGGTTTTCAAGGTAAGGTTTATAAGTTAATGGTTTTATAAGGTAATTTGGTTTTATAAGGTTTAAAGGTTTAATAAGTTAATGGGTTTTAAGGGTTAAAAGGTTTTAAATTTTTTAATGGTTTAAAAAGGTTTTTAAAAAGGTTTTAAAAGAAGGTTTATTCAAAGGTTTCAGGGAAAAAAATTTAAAAGAAAAAATGGGAAATTTTTTGAAAATTTTTTGAATTGACTGATTTTTTTGGGGGAGTTTTTTTTAGACTTTTGCAAAAGACTTTTTTTTAATAATTTTTTTTTAAATAACTTTTTTAAAAAAAAATTTTTTTTTAAAAAAAATGAAAAAAAGGCCCTTTTTTTTTTTAAAACTTTTTTTTTAAATACTTTGGGAAAAGAACCTTTTTTTTTAAATCTTTTTTAAATACTTTTTTTGGAAAATACTTTTGAAATACTTTTTTTAAAAATTTTTTTGAAATACTTTTTTTTTAAATAAATTTTTGATTACTTTTTTTTTTAAAAAAGACTTTTATGAAAGACGAAATACAAATTTTTTTAAAAACTTTTTTTTAAAAAAACTTTTTGGGGGTTACTTTAAATCTTTAAATTTTTTAAAACTTTTTTTTTAAAAAACTTTTTTTTACTTTTTTAAAAAATTTTTTTTTTTTTTTTTTTTTAAATAACTTATAAAACTTTTTTTGAACTTTTTTTTTTTAAAAAGAAATTATTGAAAAAGACTGGTACTTTTTTTTTTTTAAAAACTTTTTTTTTTCAAAAAAGGGGTTTTTTTGGAAAAACTGAAATACCCATACCCAAAAAAAAAACAACAAAAAAAAACACCTGCTTTTTTTTTGGGCCCACGAAAAACCATACGTGGGTTTTTACCCTGTCCCGTCCCCCCTCACTATGTGTCCCCATCCACCCTTAAAAAGGGTGTGCCCTGTTGTCCCCTTAAAAATTTTTTCGTTATAAGTATTATGCATGCCAACCCTTTAATTTAAAAATTTTAAAGGTTTTTGGGATGAAAAAAAGAGCTCCTCCCCTAGAAAAACACTATTTGTCCCCCAGTCAAATTGCCACTGCACAAAAAGTCCCCCCAGGCACAATATTTACGAATTATAAACATCACTACTGAAAAATTGGGATGGGCCACTGAAATGATAAAACCCCCATTTTTTTTTTTCCCTTTTTTATTTCCACCACAAAAAACTGGCCCAAGGCCCGACAAAAATGTTTTTTAAAAACAAAACCCGCTTAGGGTTTCCATTTCCCCGTAAAGGGAAGAAAATTTAAAGTAAAATAAAAAAAGAGGGGTGAGCCAAATTTTGTTCGGGAGGTGTCCCCCCTTTTCTCTTTTTTAAAAGATTTTTAAGGGCATAGGAAAAATGGAAAAATAGAAAAAGGAATAGAGTTTTTCCCCGAGTTTTTTAAACCCTTTAAAGGGATTTTAAAAGTAAAAATCGAAATTTCCCCCTTTTTTTAGGAAAAAATGGACAAAAAAGGGGGTGAGAAAATAGAAAAATTTCCCCTTTCGCAGCAGGGCCCCGGGGGGGGGGAAAGGGGTGCAGTTTTGCAAGTTTAAAGAGCAGTGAGCATTAAAATAACGGTTTGAAGAGAGCCAAAAGAAGCACATTGGGGGCCCGGGGATTTTAAAAATTGAAGACATCAGTCCCGGGAGAGGAGTTTTTAAAGAAAACGAAAAACTTTTTTTACTCAACCCTTTTTAGGGGAGCTGTAAAAAAAAGGATTTTTTCCCCAAAAAATGGGGAAGACCCCCAAATCCATACATGGGCGGATAAAGGCCCCTGTAAAAAGCAAACAATTGGGGGGGAAAAAAAAAGGACGCAACCCCAGGACACCTAATTTCTTAGAACCTTTTTTTTAGCAAGATATAAAATGGGGAAAATTTTCCGGGTTTGATTTTTTAGTAAAGGTTTGTTCCCCCCAGAATGGGTTTTTCCTTGTAAAAAGGAGACAGTTTTAGTGTCCCCTTGAAAAGGGGAGGTTTTTCTGGTATTTTTTTTTGAGTAGATAGGTGAAAAAATTGGGGTTTTTGGGATTGAACAAAACAGGTTTTGCTTTTTGCCCCAATCAGAAATTTAAAAAAAAGACAGTAAATTTTTTGGGGGCTGGTGGCAAACCCTCCCGTGAAAACACTTAGTTCCCCGTTTTAGTTGGATGTCCCAAAAAACGACGTTGAAAAATGCAGGGGGAAAAATCATCAGCGGGGGAAATGGAAAAGGGCTTTTAGTTAGACCCTTTGAAGATCATTAATGAATAAAAGAAAAGGGGTGGGGTTTAAAAGGGCAAAAACCCCGGGGGAAAACCCCTAAATTTAAAGATTTAAAGGAAAATAACAATGTCCCTCCCACAGTTTGCTGCCCAAAAGAACGGTTTGAAAGGAAAAATTTAAAATGAAGGGGAAAAAGAGAGGGGAAAAGAAACCCCGAAAGAAAGGGGAGTTTTGGGGAAAATTAAAAATTTTTTTGCCACTCTATCAAAAACTTTTTGATTTTATCAAGGGGGAACAACAAAAAATTTTCAAACCCAAACCCCTAAAAAGGAAAGGGGTGACCAAGATTTCCCTTTAGAAAGCCTAGAAAAATCGCCAAATGATTTTTCCCCCTTTTCGGAAACCGTACTGACGTTTTGAATTTGAAGATTTTTTAGCAATAGAGGGATAAGAATCTTCTTTTTTAAATAAGATTCAAAAAACTTTTTGAAAGGGGGGAAGTCAAAGCTTAGGGCGGTAGTTTTAAGGATTAGAACCGGGGCCCCCCCTTTTTAGGAAAAGGTTGGGTTTTGAAAACCTTCCCCGCAAGAAGGAAAAGGGGGAAGTAATGACAAAGCCGGAAAAATTTTGGGCCCCGGCAGGGGGCAGGCACAAAAACACAGTTTTTGAAGAAAAAAGGAGGGACTTCCCTCCGGACCGTAAAACCTTCCGGGAAACTAGGCCCCGAAAGGGCCCCAAAAAAAGCATCAAACCCGAAGGATTTTTAATGACCCCGGGATAATTAAAATCCCAAAGGGGGGAGGAGAAGGAGGAAAAAAACCCTTCATCAACCAAAAGGGGGAATTTTTTTGCAAAGGGTTTAAACGAAGAGGTTTTTAAACTTTTGAAAAATAGATGAAAACAAACCTTTTGGAGCCTCTGGGTGAAACATAGGAGGGGAAAAAATTTAATTTAAAAATATTTTTTAGAGATTTTTTATTTGGCCCCAGATGCCAAAAAGTCACGAGAGGGGTTTTTATTCCAAAGGGTTTTGACATTTTTTTATGAAGAGAGTTTTGGGGGAAGTTGAATTTAAAAAATTTGGCCATGAAATTTTGGGCAGAAAAAGTTTTATATTAAAGTTTCCCTAAAACTACTGTCCCCTTTAGTGGTACCTACAAGGCTGTAGTTTAAATAAAATTTCCCTAATATATTTTTTGGCCTTGGGGGACATTTGTGCAGTGGCAAGTTTACTGGCCCACTAAAATGTTATCTACGGGAAATTTTTTTGGATTTTTTAAATCCCCCGTCTTTTGGTTTTCCCCTTTGGGAGGGGAAAAAAGGGTTTTTTTCCCAAAAAGGTTTTTTTTGGGGGCCCGGAAATAACCCCCCCCCTTTGGTTTTTTTAAAGGAAGGATGAAAATTTTAACCTTTTAGTGAAAAAGTCTATTTAAAAAGTATTTCAAAAAAGTATATTTAAAAAAGTATTTCAAAAAAGTATTTCAAAAAAGTTTATTTAAAAAAACTTTAAAAAAAGTATTTCAAAAAAGTATTTCAAAAGGTCTATTTAAAAAAAGTATTTAAAAAAAGTATTTAAAAAAAAGTATTTCAAAAAAGTCTATTTAAAAAAAGTATTTCAAAAGTTTCAAAAAAGTATTAAAAAAAGTGCAAATGTAGTTTTTTTTAGTGCACATTTAATGAAAAGTTTAACATTGCCTCTTGTTTCCGAGTGTGAGCGTGACACTAGGGATTTAATGCAGGTAAATACAAGGCTGTAAGGTAAAGAGAGTTATTGAGTGATTAGCGGCATCAAATAATGGTTAATTCAATGGTTTATACGGAAGAATGGACCCTACCCATAACTACGTCACGGTTTGTTTACATCGGTGCATTGTGGGGATAAGGCGGGGTCGCCGCGGGTGGACCTACGAAGGGAAAACTACGGCGATGGAAGAATTTCGAGTTATTTTGCGCGAAATTGATATTCCAGGTGCTATATTACAGTGCTCTGTTCTCGCTGACAACACTATAGAGAAGACCTGAGGTAATGGCTGATGTGCAGAGGCTTTTAAACCAAGAAAACAGAGTCATAACAGAGCCTCGTCAAAAGGTAAGCAACTGGTAGGTACGTAATGTGTCCCTATCACTTGCTTACTTCTTAATGAGACTCTGCTGTGACTGTTTTTCCTGGTTTAGAAGCCTTTTGCACATCAACCATCACCTCAGGTCTTCTCTATGTTTGTCAGCGAGCCACGGAAAAATATAGCACCTGGAATATAAATTTCCCCAAAAAACTCGAATTTTTTCATCGTCGTAGTCTTCTCTTTGTAGGTTTGTACATATTCAGGGTTATGATAGTATTAAAATACCTTATTAATTGAGTTCCCTTTTGTTGTCTTTCCCTCATAATAAGTAGTGGTACATCATGGTTTAAGTGTTATTTTGACGAGCCAATAAATACTCTTGAGTATTCACCAACAACATCAACCAACCTTTGCTTTGATTTATTTTATTACTCCATCCATAAACAAGTTGCATAACCACCGTGACATTACCCATCCTTGCCTCATGGTAAAACCTGGTACTGTCGTCTACCGATATTTTTCTCCCTACACAAATGGGGAAAAACCTCGCCGACGGTAATGGCTAGGTTAGATTTTGCTTTGATTTATCTCATTACTCCATCCACCAACAAGTTACATAACCACGGTGCCCATTACCCATCCTTGCCTCATGGTACCTGGTACTCTCGTCTACCCAACATGCTCGTCCCTACATAAATCGGGAAAAACTCGCCGACGGTAATAGTTAGGTTGGGGGTAATAATGGACGAGAGTTGCACGGTCGTTTTCAGAGACAAAAGACTGTTTTTTTCTTGGCCTACAATAGGTGCTTTTTTTTTATGGAGATATTTTTTTTTTAAGGGGTTTTTTTGCGCAAAAAAAAACTATCTCCATTAAAACAAGCACCTATTGAAAGGCCAAGAAAAAATAGTCTGTGTCTCTGAAACGACCGCGCAACTCTCGTCCATTATTACCCCTAACCAAAACCATTACCGTCGGCGAGTTTTTCCCCGATTTATGTAGGGACGAGCATTTGGGTAGACGAGAGTCCCAGGTACCATGAGGCAAGGATGGGTAATGTCACCGTGGTATGCAACTTGTTTAGGGATGGAGTAATGAATAAATCAAAGCAAAATCTAACCTAGCCATTACCGTTGCGATTTTTCCCGATATGTGTAGGGAGAAAAATATCGGTAGACGACAGTACCAGGTATCATGAGGCAAGGATGGTAATGTCACAGTGGTATGCAGCTTGTTTATGGATGGAGCAATAAGATAAATCAAAGCAAAGGTTGGTGATGTTGGTACAGACTCAAGAGTATTCATTGGCTCGTCAAGTAACACTTAAACATGATGTACCCTAAAATTATTTTGAGGAAAGACAACAAAAGGAACTAAATTAATAAGGTATTTTAATACTATCATAACCATGAATATGTACAACCTACAAAGAGAAGACTAACTACGACGATGAAAAAAATTTTTAATTGTTTGGGCGAAATTGATATTCCAGGTGCTATATTTCCGTGCTCGCTGACAACCATAGAGAAGACCTGAGGTGATGGTTGATGTGCAAAGGCTTCTAAACCAGGAAAACAGTCACAGCAGAGTCTCATTAAAAGTAAGCAAGTGATAGGGACACATTAAAGTACCTACCAGTTTGCTTACCTTTTGACGAGGCTCTGTTATGACTCCCGTTTTCTTGGTTTAAAAGCCTCTGCACATCAGCCATTACCTCAGGTCTTCTCTATAGTGTTGTCAGCGAGAACAGAGCACTGTAATATAGCACCTGGAATATCAATTTCGCGCAAAATAACTCGAAATTCTTCCATCGCCGTAGTTTTTCCCTTCGTAGGTCCAAACCCCCGGCGACCCCCCCCCTTATCCCCACAATGTACCGATGTAAACAAATCGTGACGTAGTTATGTCTGGGGCCCATTAATAAACTTGTGGACATTTAATGAAAAGTTTAAAATTGGTTGTTATTTCGGTAGTCTTTTTTTATGTTTATTTTTTATTATTTTAGATTATATCGATACCATTTTTATTATTCATTAGTGATGTGATTTTTGATTGACTTCATATATATATATTATATATATATATATATATATATATATATATATATATAATATATATATATATATATAATATATATATAATATATATATATTAAATATTAATTATATTTCTAAGCTTACTAGTGACTATTGGTGTATTTCCATTCACTTATTTCATGCTTATTCATATCATTATTATTTTTTTCTTTTTTGTTGTTGCTATGATCTATAAATGAAGATAAATTATAATAGTTATCTTTTCCTTTGCTTTTACATAAAGTGAAAAAATAAGTGGTGTGACAAATAGCGGTACAACTACAGGGAATTAGTAACTAAGTATAACTCTAACTACTGGTCTAAAAACGCCTAGTTAATACAATACAGGACTTTAACAGTGACGTCACCTGAAGTACGAAAATGAAATATCTGGATTTAGTGTTTTTCATGTATTACTTAAAATGAAACTAAGAACACTATAAGAAGAAGAACTATAAGAGAAAAAAAAGAATAACGAACTATAAAAGAAAAAAGAATACAATAATAGTTAAAAATAATACTAAAAAATTTAAAAAATATATATAATACCTATATATATATATACAGTTAAAGTAAGCGAATTAAGTATGACAATAAATGGCGAAGAAAAATTAGACTAACACATGGTTAAAGAAACACTTATTATATTTTTAATTTTTACATTATTACAGTATATTATTATGTTTATAGTTAGTAAATGACCCTAAACTACTAACTATAAAACTATATAATTTAACTTAATTTAACTTAATGAACTAGAATATTAACTATAGATATACCTATAATTAAATGACTATCCTTGATACTATGCTATAATGATTATAAAATAAAACTATAATAGTACTACTATACTAGAAAACTATATAATTAAAAGAAAGACAAATGAAATATCTTAATTTCTTTCATTTCTCTTCGATATGAAAAAAAAAAATAGTGGTGAAAAGTGAAAGAAAATGAGTGAAAATTGCGAGGAAAATTTAAACAGTTAGGAGAAAGTGAGAAAATAAGTGATGAAACAGAAAATAAGTGAAATTAGCGAGAAAATATGAAAAGCCTGAGTGGATGATAGAAAGAAAATAAAATAAGTTAATAATAATAAATAATAAATTGCAAATGAAATTAATAATAAAATGCGCCACGCCCACCGGCCGCCACCAGCCCACGCGACGCCCCGACCCCTCGTCCGCCACCACGCCCGACACACTCTCCACAACATATCGTCGACAGACCTGTACTTCACGGACACAACGCACGCCCATACCAGCTGCTATAGGATAGGGGGAGAAATAGCGATATATATAAATGTCATTAATCCCTTCACGCCCAGATCTTTCCCTTCTGCTATAAAAAAGTGTCCTGTCAGCACTAATAACGAAATGTCACTGACCATTCCAAATTATTTAGTGACACGGTAACTAAACAGTGCACATCTATCAAAATATTGCTTATAGTCACTAAATCGGCTAATAGTAAGTCCAAATTACAATTGGAAAACGTTTTCTGGGCTCCAGGGGTAAAATAAACTGTTTCTCCTTAATAGGTGGCGTAGAATGTGTATGTGGCGTGTGTGTGTACGTGTTGTTGAGTCGAGCGAGGATCTCTTATGGGTGGAGTGTGTGTGTGTGCGTGTGTACATCCCACCACCTCACACCCACCAAGTTCACCGAAAGATTAAATGCGTGTTAAAAAAAAAAAAGCTGTTTATATGGGTAATCCTTCCTTTCCTTTTCATTAACACATACACACACACACACACATAAGAACATAAGACAATAAAGGAACTACAAGATGCTGACAGACCTACACGTGGTATTCCTGTTCTTAACACTACCTACATCCACCTTTCATCCCCGCCCATAACACTGTCAAGGCTCCTTTTAAAAACTGTCCCTTAATGACTCCGACATTAACTACCTAATAACTAGTCCATTCCAATCATTTACCACCCTTATTTTTGAACCTGTTTCCCTTCCCTATTTCTTTTTTATATCTACAGTACGCTTTTCCAGCTTTCTTTTTCCCACACACACACACACACGTATTTATTCAAAGCTTATACACACACACACTACACACACACCACATGTATTCGTTCATTCAAAGCATTACGCACACATCAAACGCATGTATTCCTTCAAAGCATGACACACACACACACACACACGTATTCCATTCAAAAGCATTATACACACACACAACATGTATTCCCATCCATATCATTACACACACCACCCCTACACTATGGTATTCATTCAAAAGTATTTTATCCAGCAACTACACACACCCACACGTAATCATTCAAGTAGTTATGCACACACATGTATTCATTCAGAGCATTTACACACACACACACATGTATGCATTCAAAGCGTTCCACACCACACTCACACAGCGTACAGTTATGTGCATTCATGCAATCTACTGTACTCTATCTTCTTCATTTAAATCTTTTATAATGATGGGCCAGTATATTATTGGCACCAATTATGTGTTGTAGTTGTTGTTTAGTGTTGTTGTTGCAGGTGGATATTGGTGCTCCCAGACTTCCACACAGGTCAGTTCAATGGACTGCAGCGACGTGTTTCTTCTATAGTAACAGTGCATTTATAAGCCCTTTATATAGTCCTTTTATAACATTTTATTGCCTATAGTACCCATTTTGTTGCCTTCTTCTGCAGCACTCTCTGGGATCTTCGTCCCCTCCACAAAGCTGCCACAAAATGTCCTTTACCCACTCCTACACTTTTATGGGAAGCACTTCATGTTTTTCTGCTGGGAATCTCCACAGTGCATTATAGCTGTGTGTCTGTATTCTATTATTTACTTTTTTTCAGCTTAATTTTACTCTAGGGTCTCGTTTCCCATGCAATAAACAGTAACCCTACGGCTATAACGGCATTTTGTGGGAGGGTGGCCGATATAATGCGATACTCCCGTTATATTCCTAAGAAGAGGAGGGGCAATTAATTTGAAGGAATGGTCTTCTTGCTTCTATAAGGGTAGGGTAAGGTAGATAGGGTAAGTAGGGTAGGGTAGGCTTCTTGAGTAGGCAGTCACACGTGGGAAACGGAGGTAACAGCGAGTTCTAGAGCTAAGAAAACGGCGATGGAAAAACCGCACGGTATAGCTACTATACTTTGCTTTTGGTCGTTTTTAATCTGCCTGAATTATTCTCTCCTCTCTCTCTCTCTCTCTTACTTTCTTGACTGTTTATCATTGAAAGCATAAAACAATATAAACAAACTTGTAGTCTTTGCAAAGGAGAAGTGCCAATGAAGAAAGGAGGAGGAGGAAGAGTAATTAATGATAATAATAGTATTTTTCTTCTACGTCTGTTCATTGGCGCGCGGTTGAACCTATTGATCTATCACCTCTCTCTCTTCTTTTTAATTTTTCCCTCGTAATCTGTGAAATAAAACTTGAACACAACTATTCATGAAGTTGGCTTTATTATATTCTTTACCAACACCTCACAAGGTGGCATTGTATAATGCCTGGCAAGCCCTCAACCCACCAACCACAAGCCACAACCCACACACAGCCTCTCCCTCCCCACGGTTGTGGTCTTCTGGATATCCTGGCAACACGACGCTTGGTTAGGAAAACACTTGCCGCAAATATAACACTTGGACTTCCTCCTCACCAGTGTGGATGAGCATGTGTTTTTGTTAAGAGTGCTCTTGAGGTAAATGTTTTCCTACACTCCTGACACCAAAGTTCTCTCACCAGTGGTGGATGAGCATGTGTGTTTTAAGATGGCTCTTGCAGGTAATGTTTTTTCTTAAATCTTGGCACTCAAGTTTCTCTCCCCAGTGTGGGTGAGGATGGGTGAGTTAAGATTCCTCTTTGGTAACTGTTTTCTTACACTCCTGACACTCAAGTTGCTTCTCTCACCAGTGTGGTTTTAGCATATGTTTTTAAGACTGCTCTTGAAGGCAAATGTTTTCTTACACTCCTGGCCACTCAAAGTTTCTCTCACCAGTGGTGAGTGACATGTGTGTGTTTAAGATGGCTCTTTTGGGTAAATGTTTTTCCTACACATCCTGGCACTCAAAGTTTTTTTCTCACCAGTTTGGGTGAGCATGTTCCTCCTAAGAACATCCTTAACGGAGTGAACACTTTGCCACAGGGGTCACGACCTCAGCCCTATCTTGCGTGTATGGGTGAGGATGTGTGGCATTTAATGCCAGCCTTGCTGGAGCACACGTTTGCCACCGTCATCGCAAGTGTAGGTTCTCACGGCCCTCCATTCCAGCACTACTTCTGCAGCACCCCTGTGGTGGGAGGGCGTCAGCTGGTCCTGACAGGAACCCTGGGTGGAGTCTGGAGTGAGCAGCCTGCCTGAAGATGAGTCCGGCAACCCTGAACAGAAGGGAAGCAGGAGTGCAGAGAGGAGTCCTGGTGTGGGTGAATGCCTTGGACTCTTCACCTCAGCACCTTTAACATTGGTGGCCGTCAACAATAACATCACAGGGTATGGAGTCTAGCAAGACATACACTACTGTAGTTACTCTAACAAACATGTCGGTGTGGTTCCTTTTGTACATTTTACTGCTGCTACAAAGGTTGGGAAAACCTGGGTTAGGCCCATAGCCTATCTTAGAAAGCTGGCCAGCAGTCTAAAGGAACACAACAACAGACCTCTAGCATATTATCATTCGTTGCACAAAGAATTCAATGAATCTGAGTTTGTTGAATTAAACACCCTATTCGCTGTACAAACACTGGACTATTGGTGAGGCAATACCTGCCGGTATTTTCCTATAGTTGGGAGATGACTTATCTTTGCACAGCAGTAGTGGTGCGTCCCTGGGTGGATTGGGTGCGGCACATGTCCCTGGGATGCACATTATCAGACAACGGGGAACACTTATAACAGGTACTTGGCCAATGGCTGGGTATTCTGTTATCTCCTAATGCCCACCACTGATCTGATCTTATAATATGCCCTTATGTAATGTGAGAAGTACTATCGACCGCTGACCAAGCGATGTCTCAAGTTTGGTCTGGTGGTACCGTCACCGACTGTGACTTCGTCGGACGGGCGATGTTTTAAGGCGGGTGGGTTCCAGCCCTGCCAAGATCAATATATAATAAAACATGCGAGTAAGATAATTCCCCAATTGTGATTGTTAGCCTGTCAGTGCGTCTTGTGAAAAGATTCTCCTGACTGGATTCTAAGGGAAATATAGGGCCCAGGTCAGTGTAGCGCTGTGTCGGTCATCAGGAGTCCCCACGGAACACGACATGAGTTCCCTGTCCCAGCCCCCACGAAGAGTCGTGTCCACAGTGTCCACAATCTCCTCTAGTCATGAGGGCTGCAGCTCCCCCTTCGGCATCCCCTTCAGACTAATCATCACGATGACAGAAGTGAGAAGTAAAGTGAAAGCGGTTCAAGAAGTGGCCGTGTCGACATAGACACATACGGGCATAACACTGCTTCCTAGCTGCTATGTACCGGCTGCTTTGTACCAATGCTTTGGCTTATATGTACCATTGCAGGGCTGTTATGTACCAGCTCTTATGTACCACTGCTTCAGCTTTTATGTACCGAACAGGGCTACTATTTACCAACTACCAAGTAGAGAGATAAAATCTTTTTTTCCACCACTTTATTAGATAAGATCAAGTAAAAATTGTTTTCATCAGTAATTATTAGCACAGCATCCAAAAAAAAAATTCTATCAATATTAGCATAAAATACAATTGTACAATCTAATGAAAGTTTGTCTATAAAGAAAATCAATAAAATTAAGCCTGTATTGACTTATACTTGTATACTGGCTTAGTCCTCTGTATGATCCACCAATTCAGCACACTGATTAACGAATTCGGAAGTCGTTATTGAGTTTCCCTCATATTTCGTCCACAGGTCATGTAGCTTAACCTGTTTTTGGATGGCATGTTTCCGTTGGTACCTTTACACTTTCATCTGGGTAACTAATTTCACTAGCATGGGAATTCTATTAGCCTCTTCGTGAATAATGCTGATTAATAGGTACATATTAATGGCATTGGTTTTGGCAACCTTGTTTATCGCATGATGCCACCCTTCAACATCGGTGTTTGTTCTTACTAGGCGTTTGTAGCAGCTCCAAGAACGTGGAGGATGTATCTCATTCCTGATCCACACTTTTTCATAGTATGTGATAAGGTCTTTCAGTCTCTGATCTGAGAGTGGCTGGCTTATGATGTGGCGAAAAGAAAGTTCTATGTGTGATGGTGGTAAGTTTGGCAGCGCCATTAACTGCCGAATTAATTTCCTCACAGGGAGCTGATTAAGGTAGGCATTTTGGAGACCTACATTCTTTACTTTGCGGTACACTGCCTGAGCCCAGTGACCCAGCAGCCATGCAGGGAGGCCTCGGGAATACAGGCTCGTATAGCTGACCACAGTGCTCTCTCAAAGTCCAATACTATCTCACAAACGGATGTTGATGGCATTAACTCTGCAAGTTTTCTTATTACAGCCACATAGTCCTTTTTCTTTCGTCTGGACATGAGGGCAAAGCACAATGGAACCTGTTTCATAACTCCATCCTTCTTAATGAAACTGTGCACACTAAAAAGCTAAACAAAAGGGGTACGAACAATTTTAAATGTTCCGTCCATGTACCAAACTTTAGATTTAGAAAGGTGTTGTAATTGAATTGGGGTTGCAAAGACGAGATGCCACTGTCCATGTTCAGATATATCTGCTTGAAGAAAGTCTTGTGGAACATGCTCTGTGTTTAATTCAAAACTAATGTCTTCTGGGTGTTTTGGGCGCCGTCCTTCCCTTGCGCGGTTGGTACATCGGACAAGAGTGTTTATATTTGGCAGGGGAACATCTGAAATTTCAAAGCTTGAGTGCTTTTTTTACTATTTCACCAGATGATGTAAATAGACATGCTAAAGCTGATTGTTTAACGAAAGCTCGTGCTGATGCTTTAAGTTCAGCACCTGGATCTGGATGGATGTGTTGGTGGAATCGACTTTTGAAGTTGGTTGTTCTTATCTGCTGTGAAACTGTTGCATAACACTTCTTGCCACGGTAGCTGCATATCCATGTAACTGAAACAGATGACTCTCGCTTTTTGGTGTATGTAAAACCCAGAGGATCATGAGGAGACAGCTGCCTTTTCTGTTCCCCCAGAAACAATTCGTAAGTCACAGAGGTGTCAAGGATGTTTTTGTAAAAAGCTTCATCATCTAACGATGTTTCAGCAACTGGAGTTATGTTATCAATAGGTATGTTATCAATAGGAAGTGTAATGTTGAAGTAATCGGATGTGTTGTTGATAATGGTTGCAGGCTCCTCTTCGACTGGGAAGGCTTAAAGGATAGTGGCATCACGGAAATGTTAAATGTCGTCGTTGTACAGCAACTTATAATACTCTTGGAATACAAATACTTCAAATTGTTTTTTAATACAATTCAAATACAAATACAATTGTAATTGACCCAACCTACCTGAAACCTCCATCCAATCAGGCCCAGGTCTGGCAACACCACATAAAAGCTTCACCAGCTTTCAATTGTCTGTTTATTGCGGTAATCAGATTGGGATATTGATGTACCACATAAGCGATGGCCCCACTGGTTGCATCCGTCACAGATAAATGCTTCCTGTCTTGGGCGGACTTCCAATCCACACCCTGAACAAAGGGAAACTGCAGATGCCATGGTTGTACCAGAAGGATAACTGAATAAGAAGGTCCACTGGAGTTTTGTAGTAACTAATGAACAGGTCCACTGGAGTTTTGTAGTAACTAATGAACAGGGCCACTGGAGTTTTGTAGTAACTAATGAACAGGGCCACTGGAGTTTTGTAGTAACTAATGAACAGGGCCCTGAGTTTTGTAGTAACTAATGAACAGGGCCACTGGAGTTTTGTAGTAACTAATGAACAGGGCCACTGGAGTTTTGTAGTAACTAATGAACAGGGCCACTGGAGTTTTGTAGTAACTAATGAACAGGGCCACTGGAGTTTTGTAGTAACTAATGAACAGGTCCACTGGAGTTTTGAAGTAACTAATGAACAGGGCCACTGGAGTTTTGTAGTAACTAATGAACAGGTCCACTGGAGTTTTGTAGTAACTAATGAACAGGTCCACTGGAGTTTTGTAGTAACTAATGAACAGGGCCACTGGAGTTTTGTAGTAACTAATGAACAGGTCCACTGGAGTTTTGTAGTAACTAATGAACAGGGCCACTGGAGTTTTGAAGTAACTAATGAACAGGTCCACTGGAGTTTTGAAGTAACTAATGAACAGGGCCACTGGAGTTTTGTAGTAACTAATGAACAGGGCCACTGGAGTTTTGTAGTAACTAATGAACAGGGCCACTGGAGTTTTGTAGTAACTAATGAACAGGGCCACTGGAGTTTTGAAGTAACTAATGAACAGGGCCACTGGAGTTTTGAAGTAACTAATGAACAGGGCCACTGGAGTTTTGAGTAACTAATGAACAGGGCCACTGGAGTTTTGTAGTAACTAATGAACGGGGTCCACTGGAGTTTTGAAGTAACTAATGAACAGGGCCACTGGAGTTTTGTAGTAAACTAATGAACAGGGCCACTGGAGTTTTGAGTAACTAATGAACAGGGCCACTGGATTTTTGTAGTAACTAATGAACAGGCCACTGGAGTTTTGAAGTAACTAATGAACAGGACCACTGGAGTTTTGAAGTAACTAATGAACAGGGCCACTGGAGTTTTGTAGTAACAAATGAACAGGTCCACTGGAGTTTTGTAGTACTAATGAACATGCCACTGGAGTTTTGTAGTAACTAATGAACAGGGCCACTGGAGTTTTGAAGTAACAAATGAACAGGTCCACTGGAGTTTTGAAGTAACTAATGAACAGGGCCACTGGAGTTTTGTAGTAACTAATGAACAGGGCCACTGGAGTTTTGTAGTAACTAATGAACAGGGCCACTGGAGTTTTGTAGTAACTAATGAACAGGGCCACTGGAGTTTTGTAGTAACTAATGAACAGGGCCACTGGAGTTTTGAAGTATAAAACAAATTTTTTTTGAACAGGGCCACTGGAGTTTTGTAGTAACTAATGAACAGGGCCACTAGAGTTTTGTAGTAACTAATGAACAGGGCCACTGGAGTTTTGAAAGTAACTAATGAACAGGCCTGGAGTTTTTGTAGTAAACTAATGAACAGGGCCACTGGAGTTTTGAAGTAACTAATGAACAGGGCCACTGGAGTTTTGTAGTACTAATGAACGGGGTCCACTGGAGTTTTGTAGTAACTAATGAACAGGTCCACTGGAGTTTTGTAGTAACTAATGAACAGGGCCACTGGAGTTTTGTAGTAACTAATGAACAGGTCCACTGGAGTTTTGTAGTAACTAATGAACAGGTCCACTGGAGTTTTGAAGTAACTAATGAACAGGTCCACTGGAGTTTTGTAGTAACTAATGAACAGGGCCACTGGAGTTTTGAAGTAACTAATGAACAGGGCCACTGGAGTTTTGTAGTAACTAATGAACAGGGCCACTGGAGTTTTGTAGTAACTAATGAACAGGGCCACTGGAGTTTTGAAGTAACTAATGAACAGGGCCACTGGAGTTTTGTAGTAACTAATGAACAGGGCCACTGGAGTTTTGAAGTAACTAATGAACAGGGCCACTGGAGTTTTGTAGTAACTAATGAACAGGGCCACTGGAGTTTTGTAGTAACTAATGAACAGGGCCACTGGAGTTTTGTAGTAACTAATGAACAGGTCCACTGGAGTTTTGTAGTAACTAATGAACAGGACCACTGGAGTTTTGTAGTAACTAATGAACAGGTCCACTGGAGTTTTGTAGTAACTAATGAACAGGGCCACTGGAGTTTTGTAGTAACTAATGAACAGGGCCACTGGAGTTTTGAAGTAACTAATGAACAGGTCCACTGGAGTTTTGAAGTAACTAATGAACAGGGCCACTGGAGTTTTGAAGTAACTAATGAACAGGGCCACTGGAGTTTTGAAGTAACTAATGAACAGGTCCACTGGAGTTTTGAAGTAACTAATGAACAGGTCCACTGGAGTTTTGAAGTAACTAATGAACTTACTACACTGGAGTTTTGAAGTAACTAATGAACAGGGCCACTGGAGTTTTGAAGTAACTAATGAACAGGTCCACTGGAGTTTTGAAGTAACTAATGAACAGGGCCACTGGAGTTTTGTAGTAACTAATGAACAGGTCCACTGGAGTTTTGAAGTAACTAATGAACAGGGCCACTGGAGTTTTGTAGTAACTAATGAACAGGGCCACTGGAGTTTTGTAGTAACTAATGAACAGGACCACTGGAGTTTTGTAGTAACTAATGAACAGGGCCACTGGAGTTTTGTAGTAACTAATGAACAGGGCCACTGGAGTTTTGTAGTAACTAATGAACAGGTCCACTGGAGTTTTGTAGTAACTAATGAACAGGGCCCGTATTTATAATAGTTTATGGGTTTCCCATAAGCAGACAAAATGGCGAAGTTCGCCATAAGTCACCGAAATCTCCATAAGTACGTGTTTTCCCATAAAGCTCCCCATAAGCGCTATGGGATGTCCGGAGATCCCATAAGGATCCTTATGTTGACATAAGCCGTCAACATGGCAGCAAAACAACTCTTCCGCCAGCGCCAACTCAGGCATTTTCGTGCCAGAAGAGACGTTCTCGGCTAATTGAATGATGAAGAAATTGTCAAGTGGTATCGGCTGAACCATGAGGGAATTATGTATGTCACTCTCGTGAATGCATTCCTCCAGAGTAAATAAAAAAGGAACCATACACTGACAGCGGGAATGAAAATTATAATAACATATGATTGTTTCCTCGCCACTGGCAAGATGCAGCAGGCACTGAGCAGTGCAGCTGCTGCAGTGATGACCATGGAGCAGCTGGAGTGGACAGGGGAAATACTTGCCCAAGGCCGTTCGGTAATACTCAAATATACCCAAATTCTCGGCGAGACAACAACCGAGAATTCTCGCCAACGGAAATTTTTGACGACAGTTCCACTTCTACATAGATGAAAAGGATGAATAAAGGGTTTTCATTGTTTATTTGACACAACATTTTTCGAAGGCATTATTATTTTCTATTTAGTATTGATATGTTTATAATAAATTTAGCTCTTGTTTTTGGCAGAAATGAAGGTAAAGATTTGTTTTACCTACGCAGTCATATCTACCTTCTGGAGGGCTATCATTTCAGCTTCAGCACGTAGTGGAGATACTACTTCCGGAAAAAACTAAAATGTAATACTTGGAAACAAGGTTAATTTTTTACACTAGGACCAGAATTCCCTACACGGGAGTGTGCTTTCTGGTTACCTTAATGGATTCTAAGAACTCAATGAGTTTTTGTCGCAAATCATTACTTCTGGAGATATCAAATGTTTTTAGTAAGAAGCGTATAGGACATATGAAATTAATTAACCTAACCCCAGCTTTATATTCACTAACCTAACTCCACCTTTAGATTCACTAACCTAACCTAACTCCACGTTTTAACCTTCTAACTAAAGCCAAATCCTCATTGAAAAGTGTCCGCGGCAAGGGAAGAAAAGCAGAGGTGATGCAGGTCACAAGAGGAAGAAGAGTGAGACGCATGTAAATTACTTGTCTTTCTCCTCCCTATAAATAACAGGTATTGTTGTAGTGTTTGCCCATACTCCCCCTCTCCCCCAAAACAAGTTTGGGCACCTTGAGGGATATGCGGGATATTTGGCTGGGGTACAAAATGTGCGTTGCAACCACACAGTTATTGAGTTAGGTAGTGGCGTAAAAATTCCCTAGATCTAGGGAAAATTGACTGAATTTCTTCAGTCAAGAAACGTGTGGACCTGCTGACGATCCTCACAAACAGAATGACCGGAGTATCGAGTCCACCCCACCCTCCCCCACCCCTCCCAATAAGAAGTAAGATAAAACAAAATTTGGTTACCGGGGGTGTCGAGGGGCCCCATTAGGTTAGGTTAGATTATTATCGGGTGATTATCGCTAAGTTAGGATAGATTATCGGGTGATTATCGCTGTTGGGATAGATTATCGGGGGTCAAGGGGGGCAGAGCCCCTCGCTAGGAGGTTAGGTTTAATTTGCTTAGGTTAGGTTAGATTACGAGGGGGGCCTTGTAATCTCGGAGCTTGAAGGTTAGGTAAATTTCCCATATCTAGGGAAAAGTACTTACCTTAGATATAGGTTTTTTTGACTCCTACACAACTCTAAAAATACGTGTTTTCGACGCATTATTTAGTCCCCACCCTCAAACCCCGCATTCCCACAGGTCCCCAAGCTTGTTTGGGGCAAGGGGGAGAGTATGGGCAAACGCTAGAAATTTACCAAATAACATCATATTTCCAAATGTAGTGGCGGAAGGGTGACGGAAGGATACACACAAGGTAAACCATGTAGTAAAGGAGGAGAAAGAAACAATAGCCAGGGAGGAAGTGATGACCAGGCAGAGATACGGCAGTATACGTAGCTACAGATACGGCAGTATATCTACCCAGCTACAGTAAAACCCTTATAACTCGGCACGATAGGGGCTCTGGCCCTTGCCGAGTTATGCAATGTCCTCCTCTGATATGGGTAAAAAAAAAAAAAAATTGTCAAAGCATAAAAACTACACTTACCAGTGAACGGGTAGAATGTGCTGGATTTGATATCAAACTCAGCACAAATAGCACGCATGGACGCACCTGCACCCATCCTTGCCAGCACTTTCACCTTTTCCTGCAGGCTCAGGCTCTTCAATTTCATTCCCTTCCTGCTGGAGACACCCTTGCGTGATGGAGCTGACATCTTGATATACAGTACTGTTTGATGTAATTCCAAAACACGTAAAATAGGTGGCAAAGTTTAAAACAAAGGTCAGGTACCAAACGCGTAGGCTGAGCCGTGTTTTTGTCGTCCAAGCACCGTCTTGGATTACGAATCCCAATCCAATAACACTTGCTGAAATGTGTGTTATACTACTTTGTGATATTGTTTGCAATGTTTTGCATTGATTATTATTTCGGCTCCTACCAAGCTTGTTGTGTTTTTTAAGCAGAAACCAATCCATTTTTAATTTCGACAAAAAACGGAATTCGTATCCAAGACGGTGCTTGGACGACATAAACACGGCTCAGCAGCTGACAGCCTACGCGCTGGTTCCTGACCTTTGCTTTACTTTGCCACGTATTTTACGTGTTTTTGGGATTACATCATACAGTACTGTATTTCAAGATGTCAGCTCCATCACGCAAGGGTGTCTCCAGCAGGAAGGGAGACTTCAATGAAATTGAAGAGCCTGAGCCTGCAGGAAAGGTCAAAAGGACAAAAATACTACTTTATGCGACTAAGGCTTTGCCGAGTGTAAGCAAAGAGATGCAGTTATAACAGCAATATGCTGAGATACATTATTTTTTGCCGACTTTCTGTTTACATGTTCACACAAGAGGTTGTGAGGGCATGATATACCGAGTGAAAACCAAGCGATGCAATCTAGGGGAGGCGGTAGCAGAGTGGTTAGCGTCACCGAGTGGCATTCTCGAAAACCCGAGTTCGATCCCGAGTGAGACCCATAAATCCACTTGAAATCTTTCTGCACCATCGAGTGGCCTAAGAACACCCACATGCCCTGTCCATTAACTCTACCTTCGACTGCGAGTGCCTGGGAGGACACAGGGGGGCGGCATGAGCCTCTAATTACAGGTGTCACTATAAGAATCCTGCCTGCGCCACCACTGGCGAGGGCCAAACCCTCACAGCCCTCGAGTGAGCCTCCAGGGCCTACCATCCCACCCCTGGAGCTCACTGCCTACACGCGCTAAAGGCATAGAGAAAAAAAAAAAAAAAAAAAAAAAAAAAAACTTTCTTTGCCTTGCCGAGTTATATCAAATTCCGAGTTATACAGTGCCGAGTTATAAGGGTTTT
The DNA here is from genome assembly GCA_016584305.1 of Chionoecetes opilio. NCBI lineage: Eukaryota > Metazoa > Arthropoda > Malacostraca > Decapoda > Majidae > Chionoecetes > Chionoecetes opilio. Next base: position 61,346 of record JACEEZ010013949.1, read on the forward strand.
ACTGTATATGTATACTGCCGTATCTGCCTGGTCATCACTCCCTCCCTGGCTTTTGCCCCTTTCCCCTTCTGTACTACGTGGTTTACCTGTTGTGTTTCCTTCCGTCACCCTTCTACCATTACTTGTGGAGATATAACATATTATTTATAGGGAGGAGAGAGACAAGTGTTTACATCGTTCCCCGCGTAAAACTTTTCTACGGGATCTTATTTACACGTATATATGAATTAATCCTTTAATATTGCTTTATTTTCAATTCGTAAGGTTCTCACATAATTTACTGCTCATATTTTACTGATTTCAAGGGGTTTATTTCATGATATAAGAGAAAATTTAGGGTAATGTAAATGCTACGTTTAGCGCGAAGTTGTGTCAGCGGGAACTGCTAGACCCATAGCTATGGGGGAAAAATTTGCTCCATAGCTATGGAGATCTTATGGCAACTTTATGTTATGTCGAACCTTATGGGAAATCCCATAGCCTTATTATAAATACCGGGCCTGGACTTTTCCCACGCGACAATGTTTTGAATTGCGGGGCTGCATAGGGCCTGCGGGGCGCCCAACAAAGAGATGTAGTGGTCTATGGACTATCATATAGACTGGTTTATCAGTATATATGGTATACTGTAATCTTCGTAAATGTTTGTTCTATAATATTATCAAATAAAAAACAGTAAAAACGCTAAAGAAATGCCATTACGAGACTATGAAGAAATATGCATGAACTTAATATTCACTTAACTCTTCGCCATTTAAAACTTTGCGAGTCAACTTTTATCATGAAGGGTATCAATAAAAGCGCAATTTTATTAGCTTTCCATTGATGTATTTCGTTATCTGATAAATTAATTAGAACCATGCATAAATTAGCGTTAAATAAATAAATAGAATCATCAATCGGGTAATTTTCCCGATTAATGATGTTATTTATTTACTTATATATTTCGTTTTCTGATTAATGAATTAGTACCATGTATAAATTAGCGTTGACTAAATAAATAACCTGTAAAAAAGAGGAAAAAAACCACTAATAAGGGAGGGAAAGGACTAGAATTTTACCGTAAATTTAACCCCTTGAGACCCAGAACGAAATTTCCATTGTAATTTGGGTACAGTTAGAAGAGTTTTAGTGACTATAAGCAATATTTTATAGCTATGACCTGTTTAGTAGCCTTGTCCACTAACTAATTTGGTATATTCAGTGACTTTTCGTACTTTTATGGCTCGACAACAGACAATTTTATATAGCAAAGGAAAGATCTGGGCGTGAAGGGTTTAATACATTTTTACCCGTGTTTCTGCATTAATTAAGGGATGAAATGCCAGCAATAGCCTGACTAGTTAGGTTTTAGTTATGGGGTTAGGTTAGGTTGCAATGTCCAGGTTAGGTTAGTGAACGAGCAGGGGTGTCTGCCCCACAAGTTAGGTCAGGTTACGTTACCAATGTCAAACGGCAGATTCAGTGTTTTGGGACTAGCAAAAATGTTGTATCCAATAATAAAATAGCGTGTATTTGGTAGTATTCCAGATGAACACCGAACTCACTTTGGTGGACGAAACTATTTTTTCTGGTGTGTTTTGATGTGTTTTGAATTAATCTGGTAACCGTTTCTGTCGCAATTATTATTATTTTTTTTTTATAGGTAAAGGCTAGGTTAGGTTAGGTATAGGTTAGGTTAGGTATAGGTTGTGTTTGGTAAAGGTTAGGTTCAATTTGTTTTTTGTCATTTCTGTTGCAAATCACTAAAAATAATTAAAATAAGAAACAATTGCGACAGAAACGGTTAGCAGATTCATTCCAAACACATCAAAACTCACCAGAAAAAGATAGTTTCGTCCACCAAAGTGAATTCGGTGTTCATCTGGAATAATACCCAAGTGAAAAATATTGTATCCTATAATAAAATAGAGTTTATTCTTCCTTTCCATCTATCGCAAGTGGAACTGTCGCCGAAAAGTTACACATCCGATCCGATCCGAGGTAAATTTTCAGATGAACACCGAACTTCCTTTGGTGGACGAATCTATTTTTTTCTTGTGAGTTTTGAATGAATCTGCTAACTGTTTCTGTGGCAAATCCCTTTTTTTTTCTTTTTTTTTTCTTTCAACAAAAATTACAAAAAAATAATTGAACCTAACCGAACCCATACCTAACCTAACCTATATCTAACCTAACCTATACCTAGTCTATATATAACCTAACCTATACCTAGTCTATAGGCGTATTTTGTCCATGCCCTTGGAAGTAAAATTTTACTTATTTAAGCTCCGCCCACATATTTTTTACTCTTTTGCGTGCATAGAAAACTGAGCAGATACACTCCGACAGCGATATTTTACTCTTTTCCTGTAAAGTTTTACAGTCGTGGGTGTGGGTGGTGGTTTCAAGAGCCTGGCCAATCAGATCGCGCGCATGAGAAAATCTTATCAAAACTCCTCCCGTAAATGTTTCTCTTTTCCCTTTTAAATTTTCATCCAATTCAACATTCATTACATGCGCACGACATGCAAAGGATACTGTATTTAATTAAGAGTAGGTAAGGAGTAGTAAGGAGTAGAATAGGTGACTCTTAACAGGTAAGAAGTCACAAATATTAAAATTCTCCAGCGACGTCTGGGAACAAATTTCCCAATCCCTCGAATTTTTCAATGTGTCCGAATCTTCGTTGATGCTTGCTGGCTTAGCACCAAAACTGGTGTATTATTGCTATAGTATAGTCAAATACTTAAATATATTCATGAGGGGATATTACATTTGCAATAAAATGTATAAATTTGGTATACATGTTATATCACACAAAAGAAAGCCTTTTAGAGAACCTATCGCAGGGCACGAATACGAACATTTCATCAGTCTGATTCAGCTCCAACACGCGTAGGGAAGGTCTCTTTTGTGTAACCCACGGGGCCCCCACAACACCCACCACCACCCAGGTTTCCCCACCCGCCCACCACCACCCACCCACCCACCACCCGCCACCACACACCACCCACCCCACGCCCATCCGCCCACCACACACAACCCACCACACGCCCATCACCCTCCGCCCACCCCACACCCAAACCCACCACACGCCCATCACACATCCGCCCACCACACACCCACCCACTACACGCCCATCACCCATCCGCCCACCACACACCCACCCACCACACGCCCATCATAATCCGCCCACCACACACCCCACCCACCACACCCCATCACACATCCCCCACCACCCCCCCACCCCCCACCACACGCCCATCACCCATCCGCCCACCACACACCACACGCCCCTCATACATCCGCCCACCACACACCCACCCACCACACGTCCATCACACACCCGCCATGGATGTTAAACGGGGGAGATGCACTGGGGGATGAATCACAACCACCATTCATCTAGGTTTAGCAAAGAAAAATTCGTGAAAAGTAGATGTAGGTACACGTAGCCTTTCATCGTACAGGTCCATGATAGCATTAAACATCCTCGACGCACTCGTGAAATGGCTGTGTAGCAAATAGATATTCAAATAACAGTTTCATAGCGCCCTAAACATTTCAGTTTTTAAAATCAAGTCCATCTATAGAGTTAGAAACAATGCTAGGCCATTCTAAGAGCTCAAAACAATTAGATATCGATTTGTAAAACAGACAATCACGCTACTACTCCTTGCTGTGCCTTCAATAATGTCCAACCTTAACGATATTCCTTGAGCCTCTGTAAGAGGTAATGAAGTGTTTCGACACTTTTACTCTCGGCAAACATCAAGAAAGAGCTTTGGCAGCGCTACAATCGTATTTTGTGATGGCAGCAGGGGGGGAGCTTAAATAAGTATAATTTTAACTCCCGGGAAGGACACTACAAAATACGCCTTATATCTAACCTAACCTATACCTAGTCTATATCTAACCTAACCTATACCTAGGGCTTTATCTAACCTAACCTTTAAACCCCTTACCTATAAAAAAAATAAAAAAAATAAAAAAAAACATGTCTGTCGTGATGCTAAAATTGGTCCTATATTGTGCCTGGAGACATTAGTGCAGTGGCAAGTGACTGGCGACTACAGTGTTATCTACGGTAGTTATCGGCATAATGCAATTCCTTATAAAACGGACAGAATTGTGAGATCATTTATAGTACATGGTCTGGCACGAACACTTGGCCACGGGAAAAAGTGGAACTCTCGCCCAAAAGGACGCGAGGAGATCCGGCAGACGCGAGTACTGTAACGAAGCGAGGGGGGGGGGGGGGGGGGGGGACAATCCAGCCCTCTGCTCCCGTCACAAGACAGTTTTGGGGCCTTGGAGAGAACGGGGAAAGGGCTGTAGGTAGGACCCTTCATGCCCCGAAACTTTCCTCTGCTATATAAAATTGTCTTTTAAAGAAACCATAAAATTTCGAAAAATGACTAGAATCAAAAACTAAAGGACAGGATCAAACAGGTTATATCTAAAAATATGCTTATAGTCACTAAAATTGACTAATGGCCC
>JACEEZ010013950.1:5000-15190 GCA_016584305.1 Chionoecetes opilio
ATTTAGATAACATTGTAAGGTAACCATCTCTCCTTGTTGTTATTGATAAATTGTGAAGGGCACCGGTCGGGATCGACGGATTTCCCCCTGGTTTTACCCCTTGAATCTATCAAGTCGCGGGGGTTTGATTAGTTTTCTTCGGGAAGGAATTTAAGGTGTTTCAACTCTGAAAATCAGGGCAGCGTTCCCCGTCAAACCGTCCTTGTATTACACCTTTCTCACATCCGTATTTTTAAAGATTTTGCTATTTAAGAAACATTGCCTAAGGGGAATGTTTAAAAAATTTTTTGCTTTAATAGCACTTCGTCAGATGAAAAAATTTTACCCCAAAAGAACATTGTTTTGGGTACATAAAACCTTTTAGAAAAACGAAATATCAGCCGGCACAGTTCTTTAGTTAAAATATTTCCCAAAAAAAACCGTTCGGCGGCAGTGTGTTTGGGGCCGTGACGGGGCGCACCATTATGTAACACTTTTTGTTTAATGTAAAAAATTCAATGGATGTGATGAGACCCCTGTCACCTTCCCAGGGGTAGGGTATTCCCTGGGGACCCCCCGGTTGGGGGCCCCAGTGGGTCTTTTCTTTTGCCCCTTAAAAACTTTTTCCCGCTACATTTCACGGAAAACCATTCGCCATTTTACTAGCCCTATTTTTCCCCTTTTACATAATTTTGGGGGTGTTACAAAGCCTACTGTCTCCTTCCCATTTTGTTACCCCTTTTACCCAAACAACCAAAACCCCCCTGCACCTTTAGGCCACCCCCCCACCAATTAACCCTACCTCCTATGCTTTCCCCCGACACAACTAAAACCCCAAAATTCCCCCAAACCAAGCCCACCCCACCCCCCTTTGTCCCCACGTTGCGACTCGTTTAAAAATAAACTCCCAACCAGACCCCTTCTTCACCCTTTGTTGTTTTTAAAACTCCAAAAGACTACCCTTTTCCCTCTCACCCTCACCCCTTCAAAAAAAATTTTTACACGCCTTTGTTTTTACTTTTTTTACACATCCCATTTCCAGAAAAAATCCTATCTTTTTCGCCTTCCCCCATCACCCTTCCCAATTTTTGTCAACGATCCCCGGTCAAATCCAAGGCGAATCATATGCAAATTTTGTTTTTCCATTGCAAGTCTGGAGCTAATCCCAGGGGGCAGGGGGCTCGCCGAGGAATACCGGGGGACCAAAACCTTAGATATAGCTTTTAAAGGAACCACATGGATGAGCACACAACGGTTTTGGGAGCAATGCTATCTTTTCCCAACCTTTTTTTTCCAAACTCCACCTTTTTTAGGTTAATCCAACTGTTGACAAAACACAGTTATAATTTGTGCTCAGTGGATACTGTTTAACACAGATCACTCCAGACCCTTAGTAATAACCACCGGCTTTTCTTCCTCCAGACCTCTCATGCGTAATTGGCCGCATTAGACGCAGGTGAACTTGCATTCCTTTTAAAGGGGGAAAAAACTGCTCTTAGGGGCCGGCAAAACGGGATATATATATATATTAATATTAAAATTAATATATATAAAATATTTTAAAAAAAAATATATAACAACCCTCGTTTTCCAGGACCTCCTTAGGGTGCCCCAAAAGAAAAATTTGAAATGTTGCACACTCGTGTTTTTATTCGGTTTCCCCTCATAGTAAAACAGATTGCTTTAAAAATTTTTGGGCAAATTGAAAATATTTAGGGGTCCCGAAAAGGAACATTAGGGACGTGACCAAATTTTCGGGATTTTCTAAATTTCCATTTTTTTCCCCCTCAGGTTACAACTGGAAACAAGAGCCGCTAGAAATCTTTGGCTGATCGAAAAGGGCTCCAACGATAAAATCCCCGGAGCCCATACCCCCGAAGGAGCAGTCCTCCTCCCTACTACCCCACCCCCGGGAGATGGGGAAGACGGCGAGCGGAGCGGGAAGGGCGGGGGTGGAGGGGGTTCCCCCCTTCGGTCGCGCCCCCGGGATTCCGACAACACAGAAACACCCCGGCACGAAGCTGTCAAAGCGGGTTAAAGGCGACAATGACCTCAAGAAAAAAGAACAAAGACGGGCCAAAACACGAAATTGAGGAAATTTTTCAAAGAACCCCCAAGAAATCTTCGACCTCGCACACTCCCCTCCAAAACGGGGACTGAAGGACGGGACAAGGATTCCTACGGAGTAGAAGAGACGAGGGGAATAAACCATGGCGGAATTGACCTCGTGACAGCGAAGAAGGTGGAAAAAACAGGGTCGGCGCGGAACTCGACTCAAGCGGCTCCGGGAACGTGAAAACAGCGCATTGCCGGCTGACGAAGGGCAGAAACCCAAGCCAAAGCATAGCAGCAGCAGCATCCTGTGTCGAGACCCTCATCACCGGTCGTGGATCCCGAAAACCGAGGGGAAAAAAATCAAAAAAGTCGCCATGACTCCGGAAGGATCTTAACCTCATTAAATTTGGGGTCGAGAGAATGTCGGGCGGCAAGCAACGTCAACGTTCGCAGCTACCCTAAAGTTTCTTGGAATGGGCATGGGGGTATGGCGGTCTCCAAAAGCCATCCATCGAGCACGAATTGCGGGGGAGCAAGCGCCCGGGAAAATCTGGAACTGCGGAACCAGGAATACCTGAAAGGTGGTCCTGCATTTTGGGCGGAAAACTCCCCCGTCCCCTCTCTCGAAGGAGGGGCCGATCCCTCCTCCTCACAGGGGAAGATACGCGAGTTCCTTCTTGGGTCCCCACCCCCCCCCCCCTCACCCCAAATCCCTTTCCCCCCCCGCAACCCGGTTCGAAAAGGCAGGGGAAAGGGGCTTGCATTCTTTAAGGAGGAGAAAACGGGCCGTCAGCACGATATCCTTTTGTTTCGAACCACCGGCTTTTCGGCCTGAAAAGGTTTTTTAAAGTCCCTTGGGGTTCGGGGGTTTGAAAAAGGGGGAAAATCGGAGGACCCCTTGCTTCGCCCCAATGCACTTTCCCCAAAGCTGAAGGCGGGGCCTTGGGCCCTTTCCTTGGGGCCTGACAAAAAAAGGGAATTTTAAAAAAACTCCGTTTCCATGTTTCCTCGTGGTTGAAGGGCCGAAACCATCCCGGGGACCTCTAAAGGTTTTGGCAACCAAACACTGCCCAAACCCAAGCTGAACCGCTTGCCCTTCTGAAAAGGGAAAAAGGGGCCCTTTTTTGTCGGGGACGAAGCAAACAGGGAGGGCTTGGGGAAACCCTTTCCGGGGCTCTTCTCGGGTTTCCCCGGTTTTCCCCTTGAAAAGGCCAGAAAAAAACCTTTCCGCCCCTGGGTCTTTTTCCAAAAACCGGGATGGCCCTTTTTGCCCAAGGGTTAGTGGGGAAAAAACCCCCTGGTCGCTTGGGCGGCCTCGAAGAACCGGAGGGGGAAAAAAACATGCCCTCCCCCCCTTCCTTTTACTTCAAGCAGGCCCTTTTTGAAAACCCACTTTGAAAGGGCTCCGTGGGGGAAGGGCGGTTCGGACCTCAAAAAACACTTGGCCCCTGGCCAAGGTGCGCCCCTCGCCCTGTCCAGAAACCGGGGGGTTTCCCCCCCGGGAAGTCGGGCCGACAGGGAAAAGAAAAACCCCATTTTAGTCAAAACCCCACCATTCGGAAACCCCTTTTGGGGGGGGGCGGGAAAAAGAAGGAGGGGCCCCCTTCAAAAGAAGGCTTTCTGAATGGGGAAAAATTGGGGGAAAACGGTCTGTTTTGGTTTTTTATAAGTTTCTTTCAAAATTTGGGGGGTTTTTTAGTTTTTTTTTGTTTTTTAAGGTTATTAGAAAATTTTTCAGTTTTTCGCGACCCCTAAAAAATTTTCCGAATTTCATTAATTTCACAGGAACTCTTCTTATGCATGTTGAATAAAGTAAAAAACAGAAAGTGAAAAAAAATTTTTCATTTTTTCCCTTATGATCTTTTGGGACACCCTAACCCCATTCCCGGAATCGGATTGCGGGAAAAAAAATCCGAGGCCGGGGATATGTCAGTCCCCCGGGCAAAATCGAGGTCCGGGGATATGTAGAGTCCCGGAAAAAAGCCTTCCCCTCCGTAAACGACAAAGGTCGGGGGTCCCAGCGCTCCTGTCCCCCCTTCGTGTCCGTGCCTCCCCCCAGGGGGCAAATGCCCGCGGTTGTTTTTGTTTACATTTGGGCACACGACAATCACTGTTCACCTGCACCCGGCCTCTTAAATCCCCTGACCCCCAATGCCCCCGGTGCAAAGGAACGTCTCTGGGACTATTGAACCTTTTTTGCTGCCAGGGTCCCCGGCTTCCACTCCCCCCCATTAGTGGCTACGCTCTCAACTCCTCACCCCAACGTCGCCCCTTTGCCTGCCCACCCTGCTGGCGCGGCTGGGTCCACCCCCCCCCGGGAACACGCGTCTCCGCCTAAAACCGTGCCCTTTCCTGGGAAGACAGGTCAAAAAGTGCCTGGATAGCATTAGGACATCACCCGGGGGTCATAGTGTTCCCCAAGGGGGTCCTCGCAGCCCTAAAAAAAACAACAAAGTGACGTAAAAGTCCACGCGGGTAGTTGAATATTGGGGGGGTTCCGGACAGTAAATACAGAGTTTGGATAAAAGTCCGGGGGGTGGGTAAAGGCCTCGGACGTTTCGATTCCCGGGCCAGGGGTCCCCCCCCCCTTATCCAGGAAAACGAGGGTTTTGTGTATAATTTTTAAAAAAGGAAAAAAATTAAAGGGAATATGGCAATTTCAAAGCAGCAATATCAAAAAAAAGATAAAAAAGAAATAAAAATCTACAAAAATTTTCATAAACGTACTGTACAGGGGTATGTACACACTGTCAGTCCCACGTCGGCAGCGTACATGATGGCGGAGATTTTTCCTCCTCCTTGGTGTTGGTTTTAGGGCTGTAAGGACCCCTGAGGACCTAGATCCCTGGTGATATCCTATGAGCAATGACAGGCGGGAGCTGACCCGTCTTCTTCAGGGAAAGGACAGGTGAGGCAGATGACAGCGTTTGTCCGAGAGGTAGCGGGGGCCAGGCGGGGCAGGCCACTCGAAATCAGGGGAGCAGGTTTTTACGTTTATTACTATTTATTATACATCGTCGTATTATGGTGGCTGTATATAATGGCTTATTTGGGTCGGTGTAGTACCACGGTCACCTAAATAAGGGTGATTTAAAAGTTAAAGGGGGCGGGGTGGGGCTAGTAGGGAAACATTCTTCCCGTGGCCACCCGTAACACTAACGGAAAAAGTTGCGGGTAACACAACCTTTAAAGGCCGTGACAAACGTATTTTGACTTGTGATGGTCGAAAGTTTAGAAACAGTTGTCATGGCTGGTGGACTGTTTTGACAGTTTGAGGGACGTCATTAATTTCGCCCAAAGGGCCAGTCAGGGCCTTTTTACCGTTTACTACCTACCGAGGGCGGCTCTGCTGGATACGTAGTTAGGGCAGGTAATATCTTAGGGTGTGGGAGAGGGGTGGTAGCCTGGAGATATCACCTCCGTTGCTGGATCTGGGCCCAAGGCGCCCAATAGCCACAAAATCACTCGCCAATACAACTTTTAGACACAAACAAAGAAACCACAATTAAAAGTATCAAACTATATCCTCAGTGATGGATCATAAAAGCTCTGGCTGGCTCCGAATACGAGAGGTTTTACTGTATTATTCTTATTTGTATCACTATCCTTATCAGTTTTAAATATTTAATTTTTAAATATCATTGTTTAAATTTAAAATCATTATTAATAATTATTGTAATTTCTATACGGAATCGTTTATATATTCCCATGAATACCCAAGTGTGTGGGTGTGCGTTGGCTCTCTCTCTCTCTCTCTCTCTCTCCACACACCACAAAAACACACATTAAAGGAATACACAACCGGGATGGGTCACACCTTGGTCTCAGGTCACAAATATATTTGTTATGGCCATTATTTTATCCCCAAAAAACAAAATGTAAATATTTTAAGTTTCTTCATCTTGTCATGTCTGATGGAGGAGGGCCCCGGTGCAATGTTTAATGGAAGAAAAGGGAAGGGAGGGAAACACCCAATGGCTTCCCTCTCCTACAAGATCATTTAATATTTAGCCCCTGAGCCATCACCTTATTAAAGTGTCATTAGTTGGGGTGCAGGACTTTTAAAACCATTTAATTACCATTCATTAACACCTACTGCCAGACAAGCCACTATACTACCCCCCATACCCGCTCCTACTATTATACTGCTACCCCGCATATCGTATTACCAGTAATAATGATTGTGATAAAAAATAATGAGAAATAAATGATAATAGTCATAATTATAGCAATTATGATGATGATAAATAATATAATACTAATAATAATATTGCTAATAAGTTAATGGAAAAGCGATAAAAATAAAATTTTGATAGAGTAGTAATATTAGTAGTATAAGCAGTAAAGAGGTAGTAGTACAGGTTGCCCATCAATAATCCGGCAACCACGGGACCTTAGGGCTGCTAGATTTTCGAAATTTCCGTATTTTTGATGTTTGGGCCACTGACTCTATATATGCTTATATATTGTAACAAGAAAATTAAATACAGTTCTTTAAAGAAAGAAAATTAAACACAATGGCTTAGTTAGCTTTAAACTATATTAAAAATAATAGATAGTATTCACACGACGCCATATTAGAGGCTCAGACTTGTAAGCACCGCCGCCAGCTGGGGGGGCAGGTCAAAGGTGGTGACGTTCAGGGACAGGGCGAGTAGTTGAGTGTAGGAGTACATGGGGGTGAGTGGAAGTGCGGACACTGCAGCGAAAGTGTTCAATAGTCTCTGGAACATTCCTACACCAGGGCAGTGAGGGTCAGGGGACAGATGGAGTCGGTGAAGGTGAACCGTGAGTGTCGTGTGGGCCCCCGGCGGAGGCGACCTCTTTCTCTGCGATCGGGCAACGAGCGCTGTTTTTCGGTTTTACGCCACTTTTTATTCGCCGAATCTATGATGGCTATACAGCAGCAGATTTTAAAAATTAGGCAAAAAAAAATGAGAAGGAATGCCTTTTGCTTTTTTTTCTTTTTGGACCTTTTCTGCTTAAATTCTTTTTGGAGGTTGTCTGTAAAGTCGAGCCAAACGACCTATCTTCCTTTTTCCAAAAACAGTGGCGCGCCTCCAGTAAATTTGAAAGTGCGCTCCGAAATTTCATGCCGGAAAAACGAGGAACCGGAATATTGATTGCCGGATAGTGTGGTCAACCTGTAGTATAAAATTATCATAATTAAATTAATATTTTCACAATATTAATTATTAATTATTATTTATTCAATACAAATTATTATTATCATTATTTACTAAAAAGTAGTAGTAATGTAATAGCATAGTAGTAGTATTGGATAGTAGTGGGAATGTAGTGTAGTGATTATTATTGCCATCATTATAACTATGAATAGTTGTAAGCAGTAAAGCATTGAAGTGCTGTGGTAATGGTGAAAATCGTGAATAATAATATCAATCATATCATTATCGTTATCATTATAGCATTATTTTTATTTTTCATTAACATCACTATCATAATTAATATCATTATTTCTTTATTTTTAATTGTTATTATAATATCATTATTGATATATCTCTAGTATTATATGATTATTAACTTCATTATTTTCTATCATTACACAGAATCGATTTCCCGCGTTTGGCAATGAAAATATTGTTGTTTGAATCGTCGTATATCCCTACTCTATGTGTGTGGTGTGTGTGTGTGTGTGTGTGTGTGTGTGGTGTGTGTGTGTGTGTGGTGTGTGTGTGGTGTGTGTGTGTGTGTGGGTGTGGTAGGTATGAAACAGGTGGGAGTTTAGGGAAGGGGGGAGGCTATTAGTCCAAGAGTTTTTTGCTAAAACCCAGAAATTTTTTCCAACAAGCTGAAGTTCAGGGGAGGTCCAAAAACTGTGTAGAATCACATACTAAAAGTCCTCAAAAATTCAATTTGGTGCTTGTTCAAAATCCAAGAGGCGTCCAAAATGGCTGCTGTTTCAATATTTCTGAATAACTTCGCTTCTAGACAGGTTATTAATACGAACAAAGTGTCCGAATATATTTTTAAGGTACTGGGAATGCAATATATTATTTGCAGGTACACACCCCTGGCAATATTAATATGATACCCCAGTGCTGGGCACGCGATCCAAAAATAGGTGGTCCACTATCGCTATTCCCGATCGAAAATTTGGCGTTCCGTGATCGCGGAATATTTATTTAAAGTTTGAATTAAAATTCCGCGTTCGGTAATTGCTAGCGAAGTTTTTCTTCGAAGAAATAAAGCATTAAGCCATTATACCCCATTAAGTAATAAAATGTTAAGTCTTAACTTTAAGTGTATTAACCATTAACCTATTAAGTATTAAAAATAAGCAAACAGAAGCAAAGTATTGATTGGGCAATAGATATAAAAGTTGAAAATTTATAAAGTACTTTCTTTATTTAAAAGTATTTTCTATCATTGCAAAAATACAGAGCAAACACTAAAACACATTAATAATTGTCTCTCTAATCATTTTTCATTATTCAAAGTCATTAGAAGACAGTGTCTACTAATAAATAATGGTTAATGAATAATGACTAGAGAGTAGACTCAGTAGAGTCACTAGACAACACGGGCACTAGCACTACTACAATGGGCACTAGGCACTAGGCACTTAATAATGTACTTAATAATTAAATAAGTTTTCAAGTAAAAAATTTGGATCGTGGACTAAAAATCACGGAATTAAAGGCAAAAAAAAAACCCTGCGATCGCTTTGCGATCGCAGAAATTAATTCAAATTTAATAAAAATTCCGCGATCGATTTTTTGGGTAGTCCGCGATCACGGAATCGCGGACTATAATTCCGCGACGCCCAGCACTGTGATACCCAAATCAGAGGCAAACTTCGCTGAAACTACCGTATTTCTACAGCTTTGCTTCCAAGAAAGAATATAAAAAATAAAGGGCAGTCATACATAACTAATTTTTATTTGTTCTCATCTTTATATTGTGCACACTTGGTATTACATTGTTCAGTAGTCTTGGGGGAGTCCATCATCCAGTGTTTTTCTTCAACAACTCAGGTTCATGACATTGACTTGGGAAATCGTCATCGTTGACATCTAACAATCGGTGCTGTGTTTGGTGCAACATTGACCGCTACATTTCTTCCACATCGAAATACAATATAACCCAAGTTTTTTGCAACTACAAGTCATGGTATTGCATCTATCCTGTTTGCATTTCCCCATGACACCATGTTAAGTAAGGTGTCGGCTGTCGGGGGCAAATATTTTCTATGGGCACGAGAATTCCTTCTTGTGACCGCCATCCCATTTTTGTTGGAGGCAGGACTATTGCCCCATAAATTCTTGAACAGTATAATACGTACGGTTATAAATGCTGCTTTGCAACAGCGCTCGTTGAAGGTAAGCTCGATAGTTTTAAATAATGAACTCAAGGAACTTCGAATTATGGCCAGCTTGTACGCGATGTCGGAATTAATCTAGGAAACTGAACGTTGCTCGCACCATACAAACTTCAAGATGAAGGTTTCAATAACCCCTTTTCACGTCATCATGGGTGCTTCCTTTGGGTTGGGGAAAGGTATCCAGCATGTCCAGCAGTCCGTACCGGGTAGCGGGAGTGGTTAGCGTCTCCGACTGGCGTTCTCGGTGAACCCGAATTCGATTCCAAGAAGAAACCCCCAAAACCTTTCTGCACCGTCGAGTGGCCTTAAGAACACCCAAATGCCCTGCCCATCAACTCTACCTTCGATTGCGAGTGCATTGGAGGGGCACAGGGGGGCGACATGAGCCTCTAATCAAGGCGTCACTATAAGAATCCTTGCCTGCGCCACCACGGGCGAGGGCCAACCATCAGAGCCCTTTTAAAATAATCGTCCAGACCCAATTTTGTTTTGCCTAATATGTTGAATGTACATTCAAACACCTAATCCACCAAAAATAATTGATTTCCAGGCCTTATTTCCCTAAAAACAGACTTTGTAAAAAGTTCGCGAAAAAATGTTTTCCCTCCAACAGGGGTACGCAGTTATGAGACGTCACAAAAGGGACGCTCAATGTAAAACAACACTCGTTGCCTCGTGGACCCGTCAGCAAAGTTATGATGAGCGATGTACTTAAGGTGTCAGACAGGGAACTGTTGCTTTGATAGATCTAGAGTTAAGTTTTTTTTGGGCCCAATAAAAGTGTCGCGTTTTTTGGGGAAACCGATTTTTAAAA
>JACEEZ010013952.1:0-10064 GCA_016584305.1 Chionoecetes opilio
ATCGGCCATGTAGACAAAGTAAGGATCGGCACTCATTAAAATATAAACAGATGTCTTAAAGACAGTAAGTATAATACGTAGAGCCAACATTTGTGTCAGCTTAGCGCGGAGACCTTGTTTTAAGATTTTCCAGGTTAGTTTGGGTTTCATTAAAACCTAAAAGGTTAGGTTAGGTTTCATTAAAACCATATAGACCCTGACTAATTTCCCGCCAGTTTTAAGTGCTTTTTTCTGATGGAGATACAGTGTTTTAATGGAAACGGTACCATAAAATTCGGTGATTTTTTTTTTTTTTAACTTTGGGCTTGCGCAAATAAAACTATCTCCATTAGAAATGCACCTATTGAAGACCAGGAAAAAATAGTCGGTGTCTGAAAACGACCGCAAAGTCATCGTCCATTATTACCAAATTGCTGAGTTAGGTTAGGTTAGATTTAGGTTATGTTAGGTTTGGTTTAGGTTATGTTTAAGCTTAGGTAGATTTGGATTAGGTTATGTTGAGTTATTTAGGTTAAAAAAAACAAATTTGATGGTGCGCGATTGTCGGGTGGTTGGCCACCCACCAAACACCGCCAACTCCTGCGGAAATTTACCGTTTGGTTTAGGTCATCCTCGAGCCTGACAATTCTAACCTGTTTCATAGTGTAGATTTCTTCATTCTGGGTCTTTTAAACCCAATTTCCTTCCATGGCGCAATTGAATAATAATGCTGATACATATAGGCCTATACCTAGAATCTAGTTCTTTCAACCAAAAACTGTTAAGTTAGGTTAGAGGTGGGGTTTGGTATATTAACAGATGATATCAAGAACAAATAAGAAAATTATCAAGACTACGGCAGTGGGAAGAGAAATAGAGTTATATGGATATTGTTCCATGGCTTAATAAATCACGACTTATTCAATTTTTAAAATTTTATTTATAGTGAGCCTACTCTAAATCGCTTTTATTCTCAACATGATACCATTCTTCATCAACAGTTTGGTGAGGATGCACTTCAATCTGTATCACGATACATGATATCAAGGCAGGAGGAACATGACTACCTCAAAGAGTGAATAATAACACACTCGTGACTTGTCATGCACTGATGGCCGTATTTTTTAGTGTTGCTTTATATTACATCTCCCACTAGTCTGTCACATATATAATCCCTTCTCGGTCCAGGCGGTATCGCTTGATTAGTTATGTATCAACAAGTTCGTCCAGTACATCTATCCTATCACGAAAAGTTCTCAGGAGTGGGTGGAGCACTCCATGTTTACGTCCTTAGGACGAGTCTTAGCCGCCGCCCTGCTCGCTAGGACACCTCACACCCTGTCCTAGCCAAACCTCGAAATTAGGACGAGTCTTAGCGATTTAGGATGCGCTCGAAATGATTTAGGACGCCGGCCGCCATATTTAAGACTCGAGCGAGTCTAAGACGAATCCTAAATCTTTATAAGTATGGGCCCTGGAGACTACGGCACCCAGGCAGTACTTGGTGCGGCTGGACGGCAGTGGGCGCACCACCATCAGGAACCGGCGCCACCTGCGCCCTCTCACGTGCGTTCAGGCGCACGACGACGAGACAACAGCGATGCCTGGCGCCACCCCGCCCAGCCAAGGAAGGCCTCAACGCCACAGACAGGCACCACGCCACCTGCTGGACTACGTGTTAGGTAACGCCACCCCTCAGGCAACACACTGAGTGCCACACATATCACAACATTTGTTTGTATCCCTCGGTTCACTCTTTTTCAAATGTTTCTGTTTTTTCATTACACCGCCCACGGTGAGCTATTTGGTAATTGGGGGGGAGTGTGGGGTGTTTTGGGTGGCAACCCTCATCTTCCCGCGACATCTCAGTGTCACCCGAGGCGGGCAGTTGTGACTCCGGCGAGGCAGTGACCAGTCGTCCTGTCAGCTCTCTGTAATTAGAGGTTAAGTCTCCAATAAAAAATCACGCCGCGCCCCCACCCCTTTTCTGTGTTCCAACCCCCACCATTTGGTAGCTTCGAATCTTGGAGCCTGGCGACGCACGTCTTTCAAGGTCACACAAGCAGGAAGGACGTCACGATGACAAGACGCACTTAGCAAAAACGTAAAAGTGTGAACCCCCGCCTTGGGTTTTTTGCTGGACGTAATCTACGTGCGTCTTGTCATCGTGACGTCACCGTGACGTCACTTCCTGCTTGTGTGCCCTTTGAAAGGACGTGCGTCGCCGGGCTCCAAGATTCGAAGCTCCCAAATCTTTTGGCGGGCTTTCCAGAATGCGGGAGCGGTGGGGCCACAATTTATAGAGCATTATACGTAACTAAGTTTTGCAATATAAAAAAATAATTGCTGTTTCCCAAGGTCTGATTTAAAATATATTTATTATCAGTGATTCGGGAAAGACAATTTTAGTAATGGAAGACATACATGATGTGAAAAAAATTGTCTCTGTGGTAACAGCGGCACCGCTGCGTGAAGGTAAGCTCGACCACCACCACTACCTCTGTGTATTTTCCTGTTGTTATTTCTCGTGTTCCTAGTTCTAACCCTCTCACGTGCCCCTAGTAGCTACACCAGTCTTCCCACAGCATCACGCTACGCCCACAACACCCCACCCTCTACAGGCCGTGAAATAGATAAGGGAATTATTAGTGACTTGAAAAATAGCGCCACGACTGCGATATGGCCAACACGTACCTGTGGGATAGCCCCGCTATACAGAATCCACTTGTAAACCCTTGCAATAGCGTTGTTGTCAGGGATTGTAGCGTTATATAGGTAGGGCAGGGAGTGATCAGGGGATATAGGAAGGGGGTAATAGGTGGTGTCATGGAGTACAAAAGGGAGGAAGTAAGGAAAGCAAGGGGTTTTATACTGCAATGTTTTCTGATAGAGCGAGCGAGAGGGAGACGACGGTAACGTCATCGTGGGCGTCACGGTGACGTCACGATAACAAGACGCACGTTAGATTACGTCCAGCAAAAACGTGAAGTGTAAACCGGGGAAAAACACGGCTTTTTTTACCCGGGTTTTTTTTTTGCCAGGACAATATCTATTATTTTTCTTTTGTGGCCACTTTTTTTTTCTATTTTTTTTACATTTTGCCTTAGCAGTGGCGGCTCGTGATCAATTAAATGGAGGGCGCAAGCAATTAACCAACAGTAGGTACAAAAATTTGACCTACCTCAGTTATTTGAGGAGTTCAGGATTTTGGACGGACCATGGATCGAGGTTTTGGTGGAGGCGGTGCCGCGCATTCCCGATTATCGGAGAAGCCGCTCGCCCCCCCCCAATGCGGGGGAGATTGACTAAAACTTTTGCGATTCACGAGCAAAATCATTGCACTTTCAGGCTTTCTTCTACCGTAGAAAACAGTAAAGTCCCCGGGAAATTTTTGTTTCTGTTTACAGACTGTGGGGGCGTGAATAGTTACATTTTACATCCATTTTTCAGGACAGTTAGAAGGGGCTATGGAGGTCTGTGTCATTTTGTGCTTCATCTGTGTCAAATAGGTATAAATGAACAAATTACAAAAAATTTTACAAAAAATATTACCAACAGTCAAATCGCCATCGGGCTTATTTACTGAGTGAAAAGTTTACACAAAACTGTACTGAGTTTTTTTACTGATTTTCGACCGCGTCGTCGTCGCCCGGAAAAAAAACGCGTAGCAAAAATTA
This sequence comes from Chionoecetes opilio, assembly GCA_016584305.1. Lineage (NCBI taxonomy): Eukaryota > Metazoa > Arthropoda > Malacostraca > Decapoda > Majidae > Chionoecetes > Chionoecetes opilio. The sequence continues at coordinate 3,657 of JACEEZ010013952.1, forward strand.
AAAAAAACCGTCATACTTGCAGCTACAAAGCATAAAAACAACGCTAAAACAGAGTAGTTATAAAAGTCATGATATAAATCTGTGTTCATCTCAGTGGCACATAAAAATCAGTAGTGTTTGCAAAATTTCGTAATATTTGCGGTGGCGAATGATGCGGGTGGCCTTACTGTATCTACGGTAATTGATACACAAAAATAGATAAAAAATAAACTGCCTAGTTTAAAAGGCGATTTTGGGAGACTTTTTCGAAGCAAAATTATACTTTTTAAGCTCCGCCCCTGCTTGCCACCCCAAAATACGATTGTAGCGCTGCAAACACTTTTAGATGTTGCCGGGAGTAAAAGTTTTAAATTTTCATTACCTCAAACCGGGGCTCAAGGACAGTGGCGCACCGTGGGGGGAAAAGGGGGGACGAGCCCCCCAAGAAAGGGGATGACCCCCCCCAAAATTGCTGCTAGTAGCCTGCTCCCCAAAAAAACAATAAAAAGGAATATTTATCCAATTTTCCAGCAGAGCAAAACCTTATTTTACCTTTTATAGAAAAAGGGTTTTTGAGTTTCATTTAAAGTTAAAATTATGTTTGAAACAAACCTTGAATTATAAGTATATTTTTATAGAGATTTTATAGAACCTCCGTTCCCTCTTCCAAACCAAAGTGCCCCCTGCATTGGGTTTTTAAATTGACAAAATGTTACCGTTCACTTCGGTTTTCTCAGTAATTGTTTTTTTTTATGCTTAAATCATGGGGCGAATTTTGGTGAAGAAGCCGTAAGAACCCGGTTTCTTCAGCTTGCTTTTTCTGTTATGGCGGGGCATTTTTAAAGAACCCGGCTTTTACGGATTGGCCCAGTTTGGTAAACCCGAAAGAAGCCATAAGAAGCGAGAGCCGGGTCGCTTACCACGGCTTTTTCCCCTTGTTGCCGTGACGTCAGAGATAACAACAAATAGGCGGGGGGGGGGCAGAGATTTGACACGTGAGTATCGGCGTAGAAAACTGTAATTACAGATAACAGGACACAAGTAAACACATAGATGTCTTTTCAAAGTAGGACATACCTTAAGACCACAAAACAAAAATTAAAAGGGTTAAATGACACGACAGGCAACTTAAAAACTGGGAAAGAATGATCATGTCTTAACCCGGACGATAGGGCCTAGCTGCGACTAGTTTTTTTTGCGAATCTCAGATAATTGGCAGAAATTACCTGATTTGTACTTTATTTCACGGGTTTAAACTTTCGGCCACAAAATAGAGCCAAAAGGGAAGACATGGTGATAGGAGAGGTCGTTGGTGAAATCACTTTCTCGAGTCTTTTTAACATTAAACAAGGCGTTGTTTTTCTAATTTTTACAATTATCAATCAAAACCGCCCGGAAACTTTTTTCGCATTCATTAGCCCCAAATTTTTGGGTTTCTTAGAGATCTCTCCACTTGTGAAAATGGAAAATGTTGGAACTCCGGCCGACGAGACGAGAGTAAAAAACCTTTTCCCCATCATCCAAATTTCCCACCCACAAAAACTTTGCAAGAATCTAAGATGCATTACATTCTGTTGACGGACTGAACAATTTTAATTTGTGGGTAGAGGTGCTGTAGGTATTGTGGAAAAAAACCGCATTGCTTGAGGGAAAATTTTAAGAAAAAGGGGCCCTCCACGGTAAGCGCCCCAAAATGTTGGCTCTAGTGTTATACTTATGTCCTTAACACATCTGTTTAGTTTTTAATGATCCCGCCCCTATTTTCCCTACATGGCCGATATTAAATTTCGGTTTTTGAGAAAAACTAAGCCAGTGGGGTTTAGGTTGGGTCAGGTCGGTTTGGGTTTTAGTGCACGCCGAGGGGCTGAGGGGGGTGCTGGGTTAGGTCTTAGAGTTTTGTCATCTTTAGAATAAAGGCCAACCTCCTATTTTTTCTTCTTTTTATGACAAAAGTTTGGGGCTGGTGGAAACGGGGTTTTTTTGGGTGGGGGAGCACACATAAAAGGGGAAATATGGCCCCGTTAAAGTCAGAACTGGGGAAAATTTTCCCTAGTTTATGGATTTTTTTGTGGGGGGAAAATTTTCCCCTTATGTGTGGCTCCCCCACCCAAAAACCCCCGGTTTCCACCATGTCCCCAACCTTTTTGGGCTATAAAAGAAGTAGGGGGGGGACCTTTTTAAAAAATTTACCAATTTTATTATTTGGAAAAAATTTTAAAAGAACAAGGGCTCCCCCCCTATCTTCTTTTTTATATTATTATATATAATATATATAATTAAAATTATATATAATATATATAGGGTGTTTTCGGGTTTTTTGGGTTTAAATTAGTATTTTATGAAAAAAGGTTTAAATGGCTTTTTTTTGGTGTCCCTGTTTTTTATGTTGACAAAATTAAATGGGTAAATGATTTACCTCGCTTTGAGAACAAATTGGGGGGAAGGATGCGGTTTAATTATCCGAGTGACCCAAATTTTTCCCCATAAAAAAATTGGGCGATATGAGGTGAAAATTTCCCCTATTTTGACTAATTCGGTACGTGAACTTTCCGTTAAAATCTGACGAAAGTTGTACATTAATACATGCAGCCACAAATACTACACGAATCCAGGGAAATTTAAAAAACAATCAAAACCGCCAACGATATACGAACTTATTCGGTTTAAAAGCACGCATATCCCGGGATGGCAGAAAAAGGTTGAAGCCGATATTTTTTATTAAAGGCCGTAAAAGCGAGGGTGTGTGTATACACAAAACTTTGAAAAATTTACACGGGAGCTCATGTATTCCCTAATCGTTCGGTTTTGGTGCTTAAGTGGGTTTAAATATGGGGGAAGAGTTTTCTGCATATAGGAAATACAAAATTATGAAATAGGTTTTGAGAAATTGTATTTGTTTTAATTAAAGTTAATCGTATTTACTGGCTACTTTTGGTTTCAATTATCGCCAATCAGTATTACATGGCCCTTTGGCTTAAAATCTGAGGTTTAAAAACATTTTTTATTTAGGGGTATAGTTGGTTATTTTCTTCGTTATTAATTTTACTTGTTTATAAAAATTTTTTAAAGGGACACAACAACATACTTTTTATATTATTTGCATTCTTGTATATTTGCCTGTTTTTCTATAAAGGTGGCAAATATCGGTAAAAAATTTAGGATGAAACTATGAAATGACTATTGTCATTATGAAAAAAAACCTCATAATGCTGTCGTTTTTTTTCCTTTCATGGCAAGGGGTTTTACTGCAATAGAAAACCCGTCTATTTTAGGTAGTATGTGCCGGTTGCATGAAGGTTATCCGACCGAAGATAAAAGGGGAAGACTCTGAAGGAGTGAAGGGGGGGGTAAATAAAAAATAAAAAATCTTATTTCCCTGAAACAGGTTTTACTATCAACTTTCTAAGATTTCTATGCAATAATACTAAAATGAAACTTTTGAAAATCAGCAAATAAAAAAAAATTTCATAAAAAGAAATCAAACGAAACATTAAAGGAAAAAAATTATACAAAACAATAAGAACTAAAAATCCTTCAATATTTTAAAATAACTAAATATGCAATGCTATTTATAGGGGAAACAAATAAAGTTCAATTAGGCTCAATTTAAAAATAATTTAAAGTCAAAACTTAAAAGTGTAGACTTTCCCTAAATTTGATGCATAAGGCAAAAGTTCCTAGTTTAAAGGGCCTTTTTAGCTACGTGATGGGTCTGGCACCGTCGTTTTGGCTCTTGGCACATAAGGTCTTTTTGTGCCCTTTTTGATGGCTGTTTTCCCTGACAATGGAAAAAAGTACCACCCGGATACAACCCTTGCGCCTTATAAACAGCGAAACTTTTTTATAAAAAATACTGCTTTAATTGTTTAAACCACTTTTAAATCTTTTATGATGGAGAAAAGGTCCTTTTCTAGTCCCCAATAGCTGTTTTGCTGCAATATTTGCAGTTTAAAAAACTAAAAAATAAAGTTGAGAAAAGTTTTTTGATCCCCTATACCCCTCCGTAAAATTTATTAAGCTGAGAGAGAGGGAGAGATTTAATTTTAAGCCAAAAATTTCCAAGAATGAAAAAAAGCCCCCCCTTTTCCAAACAAAATATAAAAACACCCAACCCCCAAAACGGGAAAAACCCCGGGCCTGGCGGGCAGATGATGGCCATTTAAAGAATTCCCATTATACCCGACCTTGCCATCGGGCAGCAGTTTCTAAAAAAAAGTCACTAATGTGGAACTCGACCCAGCCAGCCCCAAAAAATGTCCGTGGTGCCCGCCTCTTTACCTTGCCCCATTAAAAGTCCTTGGTTTTGGAAAAAAAACCATTAATTGAAGGATATGTGTTGGATCCATTCACAATATCGTTGTCAGTTATCGTAAAAATTTTTTAATGGCTTTTATTCGACGGGACACTTTCGTCAGTGTGGTTTTTTATTTACAATTACAGCGTTAGGGCCCAGCGGGGGGCCTCGAACACTCCGTAGCCGTTCTGGCGAGGCACGAAAACGAGAGAGAAGCCCCAAGAAGCCGTAAAAAGCCTCTTTTTACGGCTTCTCTCACCAAAATTTCCCCATGCTAGCAGCTTCGCTTTAATCGTTTAATTGTACATTTTTTGCAAAGGGAAAAGGACTTTGAAATTTTTAAAGGGAAAGGAAGTATTTTTTTCTTTAGCAAAAATCATTGCAGGAATTTTGAATCAGAATATCTATTGCCTAGTTCAAAGTATTTTCAGTGTGATGAAAGCAAACAAGACGTGACTGTCGCGTCTGTTAGCATAAAAACAGGCATATAGCAATGGGATTGTAGCCTTTTAGGCCTCGAGTCCCGACCCCAAAGGGTTTTTGTTCCAAAATTTTGTGGAACACTAAATCCACAAAATCTAGAATGATTTAATTGTACTATTTTTTTTCAGTTATCCCAAAATATTTAAAATCAACCTAAAATTATGGGAGAACTCCCCCAAAAATATGGACCCGTAAGTACCCCCCCAAGGACTTTTACCTGAGCGCCTCAAGGGGGATCTAAAAACCCTTTTTTTACTTGCTACGGGGCCGCGAGGCTAAAGGGGCTATTTCCGGGGGACTTTTTGCTCAGGGCGGCTGTCATGAGCAGATTTCATGACTGCTCAACGAAAAAATTACACGGTGATCTGGTTTTTATAGCAAAAAGCATACAGACCTGAGTGCGGGAAAGATACAAAAATCTAGCGCTTCTAAAAAGCGGTGCTTGTTTTAATGGAGTAGCTTTTTTTTGCGCAAAAAAAAAAAAAAAAAAAAAAAAAAAAAAAAAAAAAAAAAAAAAAAAAAAAAAAAAAAAAAAAAAAGATACTTTTTGGTTAAAGTTGGTTAGTTTCATTTTCAACCTTGGTTTGGTTTTGGTTTATTAAAAACCCCTTTGGTTAGGTTTGGTTTTTATTAAACCCTTTAAGGTTGGTTAAAATTTCATTTTAAAAACCCATAAGGTTGGTTAGGTTTATTATAAAAAAAAAAATTGGGGGGGGGGGGGGGGGTTGCGCAAAAAAAAAAATCCTTAGAACAACCCCCATTTAGGCCAAAAAAAAATAGGGGAAAAACTTTTTGGGAATCATCCTTCCGGCTTTTACTGAAATGAACTACCGCCTTATTTATGCTTATTGTCTTCACATCGTAAAGGTTCCCGAGTGCGCTCAGCCTTGGGTTAACCCCCACGGCCCCTATGAATATGAGGTGCCTCAAAAATTCTAAGTCCATTGGTTAGGATACTTTGTGGTTAAGGTTTTTAGGGTTTGGTTAGGTAATTTGTGGTTAAATTGGTTAGGTTAGTATACTTTGTGTTAAAGGGTTTGGGTTAGGTTAGGGTTTGGTAACTTTGTGATTGGTTAGGTTAGGTTTGGTTACCTTGGGTTAAGGGGTTTGGTTCTTTGGGTTAATTAGGTTTTTGGGTTTTTAGGTATCTTTGTGGTTAAAGGGAGGGTTTGGTATCTTTGTGGTTTAAGGGTTAGGTTAGGTATACTTTGGGTTAAGGTTAGGTTTGGGTTTGGTAATTTTTGGTTTAAGGGTTGGTTTGGTTAGTATCTTTGTGGTTAAAAGGGTTTGGTTAGGGGAGTATACTTTGTGGTTAAGGGTTTGGTTAGGTATACTTTTTGGTTAAAGGTTAGGTTAGGTTGATTTTTACTTAATGATTTTAGATTTTTTTGACCCAAAAACATTTATTTGCTTCCCCCCCCCAAAAAACCCCCTATTCCCCAGTTCCCCAGGCTTTTTGGCTATAGGGGGGAAAAAAAAAAAAGATAGGGTAAAGGACTTCTTGTTTTTCCAAAAAAGTTTTAAAAAAAAAATTAAAAATTGGTTCTTTTGAAAAACGAAAAGCGAAACTCTCGGGCAAAAAATTTTTACAAAAAAAAGGGTTTTTTTTTTGGTTTTTTTTGTAGCTTTTGAAAACCCTAGGGGGGGGGTCA
>JACEEZ010013954.1:0-12500 GCA_016584305.1 Chionoecetes opilio
GTGGGTTTTCTGTCTGTCGTTTGTTTTTTGTGGTATGTCCGCCCCCCGTGGCGCAATCCCCTCATATGGCACTATCTATAATAATATAAGCGATAGTGTGTCTGTCTGTCTGTCTGTCTGTCTGTCTGTCTGTGTGTGTGTGGGGGATAGGTTCCCCCCCCCGTGGGGGCAAACCCCTCATATGGCACATTTTTGGAACCGGGTTGACCAGGGGAATTTTTAAAGCCCAATTATGAGATGATCCGATCACCTTTTTTTTTTTTTTTGCAGCAAATTAGCGATAATGTGAAAAAAAAGTGGGTTGCGAGAATTGAGGAAACCTTTGATGTAGGGTGATACCCATCACCCTACACAAGGTTTCCTCAATTCTCGCGGTGAGTGAATGGGTGGGGTGATGGTAATGGGTGTGGGGTGATGGGTGAGTAAAGGGGTTTGGGGGGTGATGGGTTGGGGGTGTATGGGTGATGGGTGAGGGAATAGGGGGGGGTGATGGGTAATGGTAATATAAGCGAAAGTTTTGTCTGTTGTCTGTCTGTCTGTCTGGTGTTGTGTGTGTGTGTGTGTGTCTGGTATAGGTTCCGCCCCCCGTGGCGCAATCACCTCATGTGGCACATTTTGGAAACCCGGGTTGACCAGGGGAAGGTTTTTAACCCCAAATTATGAGATGATCCGATCACTTTTTTTTTTTTTTTAGCAGCCTATTAGCGATAATTGTGAAAAAAAAGGGGGTTTGCGAAAATTTGAGGAAACCTTGATGTAGGGTGATGGGTAATGGGTGAGTGAATGGGTGGGGTGATGGGTAAGGGTGTGGGGTGATGGGTGAGTGAATGGGTGGGGGGTGATGGGTGATTGGTGAGGAATAGGTGGGGGGTGATGGGTAATGGGTGAGTGAATGGGTGTGTGGTGATGGGTAATGGGTGAGTGAATGGGTGGAGGGTGATGGGTATGGGTGAGTGAATGGGGGGGGGGTGATGGGTAATGGGTGAGTGAATGGGTGGGGGGTGATGGGTAATGGGTGAGTGAATGGGTGGGGGGTGATGGGTAATGGGTGAGTGAATGGGTGGGGGTAATACATACATTTCTACATCCATGATTTCAGGAAAGTTAGAAGGGGCTATCTGCGAGAGTCCGTGTTTGGGGGCCGAGGCCCACCAAACACAATTGGTGGGCCGAAGGCCCCACCACCAATAGCCCTCCGCAGGAGCTAGCCAAAAAAGTCCCCCGGAGACTGCGGCTTTGCGGATAGTTATAATAATATAAGCGAAAGTGTGGTCGTCTGTCTGTGTGTGTGTGTGTGTGGTATGGTTCCGCCCCCCGTGGCGAAATCACTCTATGGCAACATTTTTTTTGGAACCGGGGGTGACCAGGGGAAGGTCATAACGCCCACGTATGAGATACATTCGACCACTTTTTTTTTTTTTTTTTTTTTTTAGCAGCCTAATAGCGATAATGTGAAAAAAAAAGTGGGTGCGAGAATTGAGGTGGACAACCTTGATGTAGGGTGATGGGTAATGGGTGAGTGAATGGGTGGGGTGATGGGTAATGGGTGTTGGGGTGATGGGTTTTAGTGAATGGGTGGGGGGTGATGGGTGGGGGTGATGGGTGATGGGTGAGGGAATAGGTGGGGGGTGAGGGTAATGGTAAATATAAGCGAAAGTGTGTCTGTCTGTCTGTCTGGTCTGTGTGTGTTGTGTGTGTGTGTTTGTGTGTGTGTGTGTGTGTGTGTATTGTGGTAAGGTTCCGCCCCCCGTGACGCAACACCTGCATATGGCACATTTTTGGAACCGGGTGACCAGGGAAGGTTTTTTAAGCCCAATTTAGAGATGATCCGATCACTTTTTTTTTTTTTTTTAGCAGCCTATTAGCGATAATTGTGAAAAAAAAAGTGGGTGCGAGAATGACGGAAACTTGATGTAGGGTGATGGGAAGGGTGAGTGAATGGGTGGGGGGTGATGGGTAATGGGTGTGGGTGATGGATGTGAGTGAATGGGTGGGGGGTGATGGGGTGGGGGTGATGGGTGATGGGTGAGGGAATAGGTGGGGGGTGATGAGGTAAAGGGTTGAGGTGAATGGGTGTGTGTGATGGGTAAGGGGTGATAGTGAGTGAATGGGGGGGGGTGATGGGTAATGGGTGAGTGACTGGGTGGGGGTGATGGGTAAGTGACTGTGAGTGAATGGGTGGGGGTAATAAAACATTTCACACCATGATTCAGGAAAGTTTAGAAGGGGCTGATCGGAGAGTCCGTGTTTGGTGGGCCGAAGGCCCACCAAACACAGGTGGTGGGCCGAAGGCCCACCACCAATAGCCCTCCGCAGGAGTAAGCAAAAAAAATCCGCCCGGAGGGCGGCCTTTGCGCTAGTGATCTATAATTAATACTATGATGTTTTTTGTTGTATCTATAAAGGAAATGGGCTGTATCCATCACAGTTTCTGCGTATAATCAAAAAAACTGGGGATGGGGATGGCGATATTATTTATCAATATCCCAAAATAACAATTATATTAATGTATTTATAATTTTCAATGTTTTTTTTTTTTTTTTTTTATTTGGATAAAAAAAAAAAAAAAAAAAAAAAGTCTAATACCTTTTTTTTTTTTTTTTTTTGTATGCTATATAGGAAATTGGACTGTTTGCGAATAACTTAAATTTACCCTTCCCCCCGGAAATAAGTGGTTTTTTTGTCTTGCTGGTTTAACTGTTGGCCATATATTAAGTTATAATAACATTAATTATCGACATTTATATATCTATAATTGTATTACGTATAATTTATTGTGTATCTATAACGGAAAGGGCCAATAATGCGTATAATGTATAATATACTCCGAAAAACCCTATTAGTTTGGATTCATCTGAAACTATGGGACAAATATTATAAGTAATTAACGTTATTTATTATGACAATTCATTATTGTGTATAATTGTAAACGGTAATTTTTTTGGTATCTAATAGATGAAAGGCCAGTTATTGTGTTTAACGGATAAATAACCCTTGAGGAATAATATTATTTTTGGGTTGATCTGGTCACTATTGTCTAAATATTATAAGTTAATGGAACGTTTATTGGTAGACATTTATATTATCTATAATTGTCATAACGCCCCCCAGCCATACCCTTTTTCCTGTCGGCTCCTTTCCTAGCTATCAAATTGAAATGCCATTTGTGCGTATAACGTAATAATATTACCGTATAAGAATAATTTTTTTTTGGTTCTATCGGTCAATATTGGCTAAATATATAAGTTATTGAGCTCACCCCACGCCCATTATGACATTTCTATTATCCTATAATGGTTAAATCTCAAATAATATATTTGGTATCTATAAAGGAAAAGCCTTGTTTTTCGTATAACGTATAATATTACTGAATAGGATGAATAGTTATTTTGGTTTATATTGGTAAATATTGGCTAAATAATGATAAGTACTGAAGATTATTTCTAGACATTACATGATTCTATAATTGTAATGCGTAGGATTTTTTTTTTATCTATAAAGGAAATGCGTATTTATCCATCAACAGTTTCTGAGTAAATGCAAAAACTGTAGGGGAGTGGATATTTTTTATAAATATCCCCCCAAAAAAACATGACTTTATTATTTTTAATATCATAATAATTTTTTTTATTTTTTTTAAATCTTTTTTATATAGATTATTTTTTTTTGTATGAATTTTTTTTTTTTTTTTTTACTACCTATAATTTTTTAATCTTCTTATCTATAAAGTAGTAGATGACACTTTTTGGCGTATTATATTGTATAATTATATATCTTATATATATATAAATATATATATATTATATATATATATATCTATATATATATTATAGAGAGAGAGAGAGACCGAGAGAGAGAGAGACGAGAGAGAGGAGAGGAGAGCGGGAGAGAGGAGGAGAGACCGAGAGAGATGAAGAGAGAGAGAGAGGAGAGAGGAGAGAGAGAGAAGAGAGGAGCGAGAGAGAGATTAGAGAGAGAGAGTAGAGAGAGAGAGAGAGAGAGAGAGAATGGAGAGAGAGCCGAGAGAGATGAGAGAATGAGAGAGGGAGAGTGATGAGACGAGATCGACGACGAGGAGAGAGAGAGAGAGCGAGGAGAGAGAGAGAGACGGAAGAGAGAGAGCGAGAGAGAGAAGAGAGAAACGAAAGGTGATCCTTATGTCACTCAGTCGGAAGGACTATTTTGGCATGAATGTTGTTGGTAGCACGGAGCAACACGAGGTGTTGCTGCGCCACGAAATATTTGGCGGAGGTGGCGGGAGCGCGTTTATTAATGAGCCTTTACAGGCCCCAGTCCATAACGTTGATGAGCGGTAAGAAAGAGCTATATTTGGCGAGGAATTAAGGCTTCGTAAAACCCCCTTTTTTATAAATCATAGTAGTAGTAGTAGTAGTAGTAGTAGTAGTGTGGTCGTAGTAGTAGTAGTAGTAGTAGTGGTAGTAGAGTGGTAGCTAGTGTATTGTACGTAGTAGTAGTAGTAGTCGTAGTAGTAGTGGTTAGTAGTAGTAGTTAGTAGTAGTAGTGTAGTGGTAGTAGTGGTAGTAGGTTAGTAAGTAGTAGTGGTAAGTAGTAGTAGTAAGTAGTAGTGGTAGTAGTAGTAGTAGTTAGTGGTAGTAGTAGGTAGTAGTTAGCTAGTGGTAGAGTAGTAGTAGTAGTAGTAGTAGTAGTAGTAGGTGGTAGTAGCGGTAGTAGTAGTAATGTTTGTATCATGATTATACCTAAAAATCTATTTATTATTTTTTTTTTTTTATATTATATATCCCCTTATTACAACCCCCCCCCCGCAAATCAATATAGATTGAATTATAAGATAACATGAACATCGACAAAATAATAATCAAACTAATTTTATAATCAGTCCATTAGCTACAGCTAGAGCTCAAAAACTATTGATTTTTTTCATTAAAAATAGGGTGATATTTTACATTATACGCAAAAACTGGCCCTTTCTTTATAGACACAAAAAAATCATACGTATTATAATTATAGATAATTACAATTATCCCTCGTTAAATAATGTTGTGTAATTTATAATATTTGGCAATAGTTTCCGAATAGAACCAAAATAACTATTATTCCTAACAGGTGTAATGTTATGCATTATACGCAAAAAAAAAAAAGTGGGCATGTTCCTTAACAGAGAAAAGCAAGCCAAAAGAACAAGAAAGAGAAGAAAAGTGCAATGAAAAAAGGAATCCAAAACCCACAACGCTTCCCTCTCCGGCTTGAGAAGCACGCACAAAACAGACACCCGCGGCCCACCACAGCCCGGCCCGCGCCCAACACGACGGACGGGGAAATCAGAAGCACAGCGCCGAAGACCCACCGACGCCCACCCACCCATCCCACAGAGCAAAGACACAAGGGGAATTATTTCTTTTTTTTTACGACCCACAGCAAGCAACAAGTACAAAGGCAGCAAAAATAATAAAAAAAAACAGAGACAAAACGATAAGCAAAGAACTAATGAATGACCGAACAGAAAGGGACTTTATTTATTTTGAACACAAAGGAGACCCTCAACAGAACACGGATTTGGATTTTACAACCAACATCATTCAGATTACCATTATATGGTAACAATACATTCTAGAAATCTTGATGTCAATTACTTTAATATTTGTCTATTAGTTTACTCAGATAGAGCTCAAAAGCTAATAACTCTGAAAGGTATATTTTTCTATTCAAACGCAAAGTGGCATTTTTCCTTTATATATATACAAAAAAAAAAAAAAAATCATTCATATTAATCATTAATAGATAACAATACATTCTAAATATTATAAAATTCTTTTAAATTAGCTGGCCCATTACTTTCCCAGATATACCCACACACTATTATTCCCTAATGGGAATATTTTACCATTATGAATACCGTAAAAAAGTGGGAGGGGAGACCCAAAACTATTATTCCTAATTGGGTAATATTTTACATTCTACTTAAAAAAGTGGCCCTATATTCTGTATGTTATACAACAAATATCTTAATATATTGATCGATCATCTATAATGTCCATGCTGCTAGTCAATTTTATAAAAATGGACCGGTAACCTTTTTTATTTAGAGGGCTGAGGGGTCTGAATAGTGGAACCTCATTTTTTTTTTTTAGTCTTATGTCACGGTCAATTACAAAAAAATCGCATCTAAATCGCAATGATGTGTTTTCCTTACGTAGTTTTTTTATAACGTAGATTTTCAATGATGTCATCACAAATCTGTCATAGACCTTTTTTTCTTCATAGAACCGCAAGGGGGTACCAAAAATTACATCCATTTTCCAAATTTTTTTCAAATACATGTTAAAAACTATATTCTACAAAAGCGCAAGGAAATTTTATTTCAATGATGCAAATTACAATCCATAAAACTTTCATAATAAATAACAAAATTATGCTCCTACTAATAACATCGATGGTAAAAGTGACCCTATTTGGGCGCATTGTAATTCTAAAAGGTTTTGTTTTTGTAACCCCTTTAAAACTCTTACAGATATTAGATAGTAGTAAATTGTGCAATGTGAAGTAAGTTAGGAGCTGATCTTAATAGTCTTTCAGTGTTAGTGCCTATAAATGGGGTAACTGCATAGCAGTCCTATTTCCCGCCGGCAAAATAACCTATTCTGTTAAAAAATTCTAATATGCATGACTTTTGTTTTGTTAAATGTTCATATGATATAATATTTTAGAATAGTGAAATCCGAACGATTTTTGAAAAATTTTGGAGAAAAATAATCGCAAGTGCGCACTTATTAAAAATTTTCTAACACAACAATATAAATTAAATAATTATCAACGCTGATTTTACACCTCTTTCATACGTTTAATTCTATGCATTCTAATTCTTTCCTCATCTTATTCTACTAACAGAACTTCTTAATTCATTTTTATATTAATGAAAACATTGAAAGAAATATAAGCTTTTTCAACTTTTGACGCATGCATGCTACCGGCGGCAAACTAACCGAAAAAAAAAAAAAAAAAAAAAAAAAATAGTTTTTTTTCTTATATATATTCATGATGTATTACTACCTTTTACTATATCTACAGATGAGTGCAATAAAAAATAAAAAAATCTGTATTTTCTTTCTTGCAATACTTTTCAATTATTTGTTGGGGGGAAATTCCACTGGCAATTATTACCACTACTTTTAAGGTCAATAGGCCACAGACTACTAAATGAATACAGCGTGGAAAATCTTTTTACAAAAACACTATACTATTGCCTACATATTGGTAGGGTTTTCATGTAAATATAGTAAATATTCTTGAAAATTTAGTCGGCTTCAAAATATGGACTTTTGACACAATCAAAGCATGCAAAGGCACCATTTGAAGCACTATTATTTCCAAAAGTAAGCTTCATTGAGAAACGGTATATACTTTTTATAGATGATAGTGAAACTCTCTCTGCTGATAATGTGCGCGAATGATGGTCAGTTTTAAAAGAAAAGATTTTTGTAGGTGCCACTATAATATTTTTTTTCGGTCATATTTAATATCCGTCATATCTTTTTTTGTTTTTACTATAGAGTTTATGTTGAGTGTCTGGGCTTAGAACGGGCGGCCGTTAGTATACTCCTAAAAAGAAATATGAAATCAAACGATTTTGAAAAATCTTTACATAAACAATGATCCAAGTTTAAGCTTGTGGTAAACCCTAACGAAAATCATTAAACAATATTCTACTTTCTATCTTAGCCTAATTCCAGACGTGTACCCAAATTCCATTCTACAGAATTCAACGATTCAATTTTGTATTCAAGGATAATGTGACTGAGATATTTTTTTTTAAGCCCCACCCCCTTTTGACACTTATTGCCGCAGGCACAATTTGAAACAAAAAATACTACTCTTTGAAAGGCTCTTCTCAAAAAACCCCAATGGTAGAAACCAGTGTCACAAGGTTGTCATTTTGGGGCCGGAATAGTCAATTCTTTTTGTGATTAGGAGCCATTCAAATTTTTGGTCGGTACATTTTCGTTTCTGAGAGGTGAAAATAGGGGCACATTTGCCAGAATTTTTTCAAACATTTTTTCCGATATAACTTTCCGAAACTTACATTGACCGATGTTTATCATATTCATAACAACGCTCCAATAAGAGGAGTATCCTTCACAGCCGTAAACCCGAAAATCAATCAGCCTAATCCAAAAACATTAAGTCACTCAAACACACTTGTTGAAAGTTTGGGGATTACATGTCAATATTCAAAGTCTTAGGGGGTAAGAATCTATAAAGTCTTTAGATCTTTTTTTTTTCTGACGAGGATGTCGCTGGACATTCAATTACACATCCATTTTTATAGCATTTCCACACCTAGGAAAAAGTTTATAAATTTATTTTAAATGCCCCCAATTCAGCTTCTAAGTGGTACAAATATTTCATTTTCAGAAATAATCATTTCATAAGTACAAGAAGTACCCTTTTTTTTGGGGGGGATATTCTCTATCTCGATAACCAATTCGGTGTTGAGCGAACCCCATTAGTGATTCTTAGAACACTTTAAAAAATAAACTATTCGCTCGCACCTGTAAAATGAATTTTTTTGACTTTTTATAACCGACGAAGAGATTTTTCAACGGATTTTTAATTAATTAATTTTTTCTCTATGCCGTCTATATATATCTCTACCTATGAAAAAATATCAGACTGATCTGACTTACAGCAAGGATGCAGATTGTTACACAAAAAAAAAAAGTATTTTTGACATCATAGCACCCTTAATTTTGGGTCGGAAAAATATGAATTTTATCATACTTATAGAAATGGTACTCATAACGCCAATCTGTGTGGAATTTTCTTACAACTGATAAACTCTACTGTACCATCACTAAATTTCTTTCCTAAAAAGTTTTTTTATTTTTTTTTCTCTCCTTATCTTCCACAAAAAGGTTTCGTTACTATTTTATTACGTTCCCGACAATATAGCATCATTTCTATAGTCCATTTACGTTTTTATTTTTTTTTTATAATTTTTTTTTTTGCTATTTAAAAAAAAAAAAAAAAAACTTAAAAATTTCTAAAAAAAAAAATTAAACCCCAAAAAATCAAAAAATTATTCTAATATAGTCGACACGAACTAACGACACTCTATGTGGGATGATAATGAAAATAATTAAAAAATTGTATAAAATATTAGCGATTTTAGTGCAATAATTTTATCCTTTTTTTTTTTTTTTTTTTTGTTTTTTTTTTTTTTAATTCCAATGTTTAATTTTATTTTTTTACAGATTGGGTATTAGGACAGATACCCATCATGGGTACTAACAATCAACAGATCCGAAAAATATGAAGGGGTGCTGGATCAAGTTTTTTTGAAAAGACTATAGATACAAAAAAAATCATAATAACGCATTAAAATTATAAACTTTAAAAAAAAAAAAAATAATGATTCCTTTAGTTTCAAAAATTCAGAAAAAATTCATGGACAATTCGTTTTCTAGATACAAGGCCAAAAGTATTTAAATCTAGCATTATATTTACATGATTACCCCAAAAGTGCATTTTTCCTTAGAGATACAAAAAAAAGACAAAAAAAAAATGCCAATAAAAAAACATGTACAGAATAAAACCTATAAAATTGTTTACAATAGTTTTTTTATTAAGAAGCAAACGGTTTAACAGATACAAACCAAACCCCCAAAATTTATATTCCTAATATTTCACATTTATTCCATTATAATGCCCCAAAGGGGCGTTTCTTTCCATTATAGATTCCAAAAAAACAATATATTACATCAAAGTTTAGAGTTGGGAAAGTGTAGATACAAAAAAATATATACTTCAAGTGTATAGATCATAACAAAATCTATCAATATATTTGCTATTAGTTTAAAAAATCTGCCAAACCAGTTTTGCAGCACCAACCAAAAGTATTATTCATAAGGCATACTATTTGACATTATACCCACAAGTTGGCCCTTTTCCTTATAGATCAAAAAAAAAACCCGTTTCAAAATTATAGATCATAAGAAAACTCTATCAATATTTCTCTATATGTATATAATAAGGCAAAAAAAGTTTACAAGCTACAACCCAAAACATATATTCCTAAGGCGTATGTTTCACATTATGCCCCCAAAAGTGTCATTTTCCTTATAGATACAAAAAATCATTGAAATTACAACGTGTAGATCATACAGATCTTATAAATTGTTTTTCTATACATTTTCAATCCGACAAACGGTTTACCAGATCCACCCAAAAACTATATTCATAGGCGAAATATTTCAATACACAATAAAAAATGTCATTTCCATCCATCTCATATTTCTCTCTCTTTTTCTCTTTCTATATTGTTTCGTATTTGATATACATTAAGCCGAAAAATCAAAAATTAAACGAATTTTGAACATTTTTTAAAGAAAAAAATATATTGCCATTTTTAAGCTTTTATAACACAACAATAAACTTAATTAAATAATATGTACCTATGTCATACCTTCAATTATATGCATTCTACAGAAATAATAATAATTTTGTATTTTACCAAAAAATTGAATGAAATATAAGCCTTGAATTTTGCCGCAGGCATATTTGAGTAGAGTATTTTAGGGGGGTGAAATATCACTGCAATTATTACCACTATTTAAGTCACTCGGACACAAAGACTAATAATGATACATATGAATTTCTTTTTTTACTATGACACCTATACATACTATTGTCTACATATGGGTAAGTTTTCATGTAAATTAGTAATATTCTTAAAATTAAAGTGCTTTAAATATGGACTTTTACACGAAACAAATCATGCAAAGGCAAACCTTTTGAAGCACTCTTATTCCCAAAACTCAGCTTCATTTGAAACGGTATAATACTTTTTTTAGATGATAGAGAAACTATCTCTGCTGAAAATGTAGCGCGAATGATGTCAGTTTAAAAAAAAAAATTTGTAGGTGCCACAATATTTTTTCGTCATATTTAATCACTCATATCTTATTTTTTTTTTATTATTAACCAGCACCAGTTTTTTGCGTAGAATGCCGAAACGTGGTATTTGGATGTGGATATTTTTTTATAAATACCCCCAATCACCCTTTTTTTTTATTTTTTTAATTTCATTTTAAATATTTAGTGTTTTATTTTTTATCTTATACGTATACATATATATTATATAGATTTTTAATAATCTTTTTAAAAATTTTTTTTATACCTTCTTTTTTTTTTACTTTTGTTAATCTATAAAGGAAATGAACACTTTTGGCGTATATTGTAAAAAATTAGAGAGAGAGAGAGAGGAGAGCAGGGAGAGAGAGAGAGAGAGAGAGAAGAGAGAGAAGAGAGAGCGAGGAGAGAGAGCATAAAAGAGAGAGAGAGAGAGAGAGAGAGGAGGCCCAGCACACCCACGGAAACTTTTTAATTATAATATACAAAAGATAAGATTTTTTAAACATGACAAAAATACTTATATTTTGTGCCCTTCTAAATTCTTTTCCTTTGAGCTGACAACATTGGCGCACATTTTCCTTAAGAGATAGTTTCTCGATCTCTATAGGAATATAGACCATTTCTCAATGAAGCTCAGTTTGTGGGTATATAGTGGCTTCAAAAAATCCTCTGTCATGCTTTTGTCCGTGTAAAGTCCACATTTAGATCCTTAATATTTTAAAATATTTTAGTATATTTACATAAACCTTACCAATATTATGCAATAGTGTGTGTCACTGGTAGAGAGATTTTCACTGCTGTAATCACTATTAGTGCCTTATGGGGGGGGTGTCTTAAGTGACTAAAATAGGCGGTAAGAATTGCAGTGATATTTCCCCCACCCAACAATAATGTTATAAAGTATTTGCAAGAAAAATATAGAGATGTTATTTGTTTTTTTTCACCCATCCGTTATAATATTTCTGTAATATGTACTAATGCCTCACGAAATATGTATAAGAATTATTTTTATTATTATTTTTGGGTTCGGCATTGGGTTGCCGCTGGCTAAACATGCCTGCCGGCCGAAGTTGAAGGCTGGTATTTTTTTCAAATTTTCCCCGAATAGAAAATGATGGAGAGTTCTGTAGACTGCAATATAATTTTACGTATGGAAGAGGTAAATTTCGTTGAATTAATTATATTGTTGTGTTAGAAATGTTTAAATCTGGTCCCTTGCGAATTTTTTCCATATTTTTCAAAGTCGTAAGATTTTCATTTTTCTTTTCAAATATATTAATAGGAACATTTTCAAACAAGCCAGCCTATTAGAATTTTCTATCAATATAGGTTGTTTTTTGGGGGGGGAGGAATAGGACTGCTATTGTACCCCTATTTAAGTCACTAACACTCATATAATAATTAGGAGACATCATTAATTTTACTTGCACCTGGCACAATTGACTACTATCTAACACTGTTAGAGTTTTTAAGGGGTTATGAACAAACCCCTGAGAATAACAATGCGTCAAATTAGGGTCACTTGTACCCTCTCTGTTATTTAGTTAAAGCATAATTTGTTATCATGAAAGTTATGTATTGTAATTTGCATCTTGAAATAACATTTTCCT
>JACEEZ010013956.1:0-10000 GCA_016584305.1 Chionoecetes opilio
GGTAAAAACTTTTGATTTTTATTGGCCCCTACTGTACAGTCCCTGATCTATTGCTTTATGACCTGTAGAGAACAGTCCCTTGATCTAATGCCACAACACCTTATGACATGCAGAGTAAGACCTACCTTAGCAATGGCTGCCAGGCGAGGCGACTGTCTCACCCCACAGTGTCCATGCCCGCCATGCTTGACTCACTTTCTGGGAACGTTTCTTGGGGCACTGGGGGACGGGGGGAGTACACACTGGAGGTCTCAGGGAAAGCTGGTGGTTGTGTGGAGGATGGCTGCTTACTGCTTCTGTTTGGGGAACTGGCAGTGTGGAGGAGTGGTTTACTGCTTCTGTTTTCGGAGCTAGCAGTGTGGAGGAGTGGTTTAACTGCTTCTGTCTTCGGAGCTAGCAGTGTGGAGGAGTGGTTTACTGCTTCTGTCTTGGAGCTAGCAGTGTGGAGGACTGGCTTACTGCTTCTGCCTTAGAGCTAGCAGTGTGGAGGAGTGGTTTACTGTCGCAGGATCTTCTAGTTGTGAGGAGGGGGGGCTAACTGCTTCTCCTTTAGGTGCTAGCAGTGTGGAGGAGACTGGCTTACTGCTTCAGGGACTGGCAGTGTGGAGGAGGACTGGCTTACTGCTCAGGGACTGGCAGGGTGGAGGAGGACTGGTCTTACTGCTTCAGGGACTGGCAGTGTGGAGGAGGACTGGCTTACTGCTTCAGGGACTGGCAGGGTGGGGCGGACTGGCTTACTGCTTCAGGGACTGGCAGTGTGGAGGAGGACTGGCTTACTGCTTCAGGGACTGGCAGTGTGGAGGGAGGCGGGCTTACTGCTTCAGGAGCTGGCAGTGTGAGGAGGATTTGGCTTACTGTGCATACAGCTGGGTTTTCTGTGGTGTCTCGAACACGTATCTAAAAGAAATAACCCAGTAGCCCAGTCTTGCCAAATCCACTATAATATTTTCCTATGTGACTGAGATTACCGTCTGTAAAGATGTAAAGTAGTTGGACGTTCCTATTAATACTCCAAGTACCTATGTCAAATTTTTAGCTACATACTGGCATATTGCAAATGAGATCTGGATGAGGGACAGAGGTTTGAAGTCACAGATGGTTACTTCTTGTTCTAGTAATCAGGGTAGAACAAGAAGTAACGGATTCAAACTTGTAAAAAACAAAAAACGGTTCACAAATAGGGTGGTAAATTATGGAAGGACTCAGTCGTTTAGGTGGTCAGTGCGGAGTCAATAGGGAGCTATCCAAAGGAGGCTAGATTAATTTCATGGATGGGATGAAAGGTGGCGGTAGGTAGTGTTAAGTAACAGGAACTACCTCGTGTAGGTCTCACGGCCTCTTGTAGCTTCTTTATTTTCTAATGTTCTTAAATGAGATCTGGATGAGGAGTAGAGGTTTGAAGTCACGGATGTAAGTGATAGAAACTAATTGTAGAGATGTGCCTTGATGTGTACAGTGAAGGGAAGCAGGTGTGTTTTATGGTAATGAAAGTGAAATCAAAATGAGTGTCTCGGGTAGCTGGTAGGTAATCTTAACCACTCAATGACAGGAAAGTCATTATGTTCCTCCAGACCCTACATCTAACCATGGTGTAGTGCTGACTAATATGAAAAAATCTCCACTTGTGATGTCAAAAGGAAAATGGAGTGGAGCTAGGAACACAGGTATACCTTAGCCCCGTGTACAAAAGCTGGATGAATACAACTATACAGTAAACCCTCGTATCGGACCTCATTATTCGGACTTAGACATTATCCGGACCTCTTCCTCCTTTTATTTTTTTATTTTAATTTATTTTTAGGGGGCGAAATTTCCTAGCTATATATACACCTAGATTTTTTTTTTTTTTTTTTTTTTTTTTTTTTTTTAGGGGGTCGAAATTCCTAGCTATATATAGATATACACCTATTTTTTTTTTTTTTTTTTTTTTTTTTTTTACATATCCCTCATTATTCGGATCCTTGCATTACTCCGACCACTCCTGGCCCAATTAGTCTGATATGAGAGGTTTTACTGTAATCAGTTTTTTTTAACGAGGTGAAAATCCCTTGCTGCTTACTGGCTGATATTTGATGCCAGAAGGGAATAGTGGTTCCTCTAAATTTCAGCTGTATTTTTTCCATAGTTTACACCATTTTTATCAGGTAAACATAGGCATATATTTAAGCATGAGATCTTAAAACAGTGGAATTTTCACCTCGTTGAAAAAAAATAGACATTGGTTCTAGTTATTTAAATCTGAAGGTAACCATCATTTTAAAAGTATACTCACCAAAGTATGACTCATCACACTTCAATGTCCCTTAGTGAAGTCAAAGAAGTGTTTTGGAGCATTGAACTCTAGCAGTCAGCCCGACTAGCCATCTTGGGGTCTGTGGGAGAATCAATATAGTTTTTCGTTAATGTCAGTTTTTTTTAAATAGGTACCACTAATATATGAATTGTATATAAACCGTAGCTGCTATGAGAAAAATATTGCGACTTCAAAAACCACCACGTGAAGACATGTAAGAAAAATCATCTTCTGAAGCCCGCTGTACATTTATTTGGTTGAAGTTCCAGAAAGGCCACCAGATGTCAGGTGAGCACCGTATTGCATCAGAGTAAACAGACGAGGTCTTGAAATAAATCAATACATATAATGAAAACCAGGGTGAAGCATGTGAGTGACAAAAACACTGATCAGTATGTCACACTCAGTTCAGTTCAGTTGTGGGTCGGGAGTCTGGCCTTTTTAACGGCACTCCCTGAATTGTCTCTTTTGCGCTGGGTTCTTTAGTTAGTTGTCTTCTCTTATTCTGTTTTTTTAATTTCTTTCTCTTTCTTTCCTCATATTTTCTCTGGTCATCCAAAAAATGTTATTGCTTTTTTTGCTTCTTCCACATTCCCATCCCCAAAAAACAACCCCCCCCCCACAATATCCTCTTCTCCTCTATGTAAGGTTGTTGGAGCCTCACACATTTCTTTCTTTCCATTTCACACTATAATTCCCTTTTTGCACTATATTATATAGTATTTGTTATACTCAACCAACAAGAGGCAGTAACAATAACATCCAGGACTATAGTCAAGAGCATGCCTTAGCAACAAATAGCCATCAAGCCCTGGGTACACACTCGTCAAAACCGTACACTCGGTGAGCTAATAACAAATTGGAAGATATTGAGGAAAAAAAAAGGCATGCAAATAAACTTGGTACCATCCTTGCCATGAGGGATATATGAGAAACAATAATAACTCTCAACCTCAAACTTAACGGAATAAAGGGGAATTGAAGTGTCCGTTGATTGGTAGTCACGGGCCGGACGCCATTATTTTCATACGGAACGTTGTTTATTACATACAAAGACAATAAAATTAGGAAATATGATTATGAAAAACATTTATGGGTATAAAAAAACACATCTTTTTTAATGTCTTCTTAACACTATTCTTCACACCCAGCTTTTTCCTTTTGCTATATAAAATCGTCTGTAGGTAGCCATAAAATTACAAAAAAGTAATGAATATACCAAAATTAGTTAGTGCAAGAGGATATAAAACGGGTCATATCTATAAAATTATGCTTATATTCACAAATAAACATCTAATGGTTGCCAAATTACAATGGAAATTATGTTCTGTGTCTAAAGGGGGTTTAAAACACTACTTTCACAATTTTGTAAAAAACACTTCTCCTTTCTAATTGACGGATTACAGAAAACCCTTTCGTTTTTACAGACCTATATAATTTTTTCCCGGCAAGGCAGGGACGGCTGGGTGGAAGGAAGCCCCAAAGGACGTTATTGGCCCAACTTTTCCAATGTATTATGGAAAACTGAAACATATCCACTTAACTAGTGAATTTCATAGAGGGTTGGAGGTTTGCCTAAAGGTTTATGGAAACTCTCGTCTACAGGATCTCTCGTACCGGTCAGAAATTACAACTTTTTACGTCGCGAGTGTTCCTATTTTTACGACTGTTCCAGTTTTTTGATATTACATTAACCCCAAAATATTGTCTAATCAGCTTTTAACTTTTTTCTGCATACCTAACCCGACTAACCTTTAAAATAACGTAACATTGTATTATTTTTAACATTTTCCTGAGCTTTCCGTCGCAAATCAATAGTTTCGGAGATATAGAAACATTTTAGGTGGGGGGGAATACGTTTTTCCTTGTTTACAAAATGCCTCCCTCTTCCTTTTCTTGGACCTGCATCGCTTTTGTTTAGGAGTAAGTTTTCCGTGCGCAGGCTAGGAGGTTAATCTTGGGGTTTTGGGGGTTTTTTTAAACTTTTTTTTATTATTGGACCCAGTTAGGAGATTAAAGGTTAGGTAAGGTTAGGTTACGTTCAGGTTAGGTTAGGTAAGGTACCCACGGAAAACGGAAAAAACTTGCTCCGAAACAAAAGCGATGCAGGTCACAAGAAGAGGAAGTGTGAGGCATTTTGTAAACAAGGAGACTTATTCCTTCTCCCACCCACAGTATACGTTCTTCCGAACGGCTGGACGAGTTTTGGCTCACCTACGTCACGCGATCCAGGCCACCCCAAGCCCTCTTGATCTGCCTCATTCTATCAGCAGCATAGCTGAGAGGCGGGGGGGGATCCGCTCCGTGCGCCCACGTTCATGTCCTACCATATTCCATTTTTAAGATAATATAACTAACTAACTAACAATAAAAACAACAATAATAATAAATACTACTCCCCATACTATAGTAGTAGTAGTAGTGGTTGTAGTAGTAGTAATAGTAACAGTAGTAGTAGTAATAATAGTAGCAGTAGAAGTAGTCGTATAGTAGTAGTAGTGGTAAATAGTAGTGAATAGTGTAATAGTAGTGTTAGTAGTAGCAATAGCAGTGGTAGTAATAGACTATTACCTTATAAAACAACACAATTGGTATTAATGGACATGTTATTTACCAAATAAGCAGTACATGAAAACAGCATGGCTGTAATAAACAATACTGTAAAAGGCTAAGTGGCATCGTGTCGGGGCGGGGGAGGAAGGAGGGACTAGGCTGCGCCAGCTGAGTCACGTGTTACATCCTCCCCCGCCCCAACACGATGTCACTTAGCCTTTTACAGTATTGTTTATTACAGCCATGCTGTTTTCATGTACTGCTTATTTGGTAAATAACATGTCCATTAATACCAATTGTGTTGTATAAGGTAATGTAATGTTCCATTACTAGTAAAGATAATGATTAAATCATTCATAAATTATCCCGCGAGAAACCACACTGGGTCACCTGGATCGCGTGACGTCAGTCACCCCCCACCCCCAACCTGCGCGTCGGAAAGACCGTATTAGACTGGGCTCCCATCTAAAATGTTCTATATCTTCGAAAACTTTTGATTTGCGACGGAAAGCTCAGAGAAAATGTCTCTTAAAAATACACTAAGGTAAACAAAACCATTTTCCCAAATTTGTGTAGGGAAGTTTGGTCCTATCGTAAAAAATTACCGATACCAGTATAGTCGCCAGCCCCCAAATATTACGAATTATAGCATCACTACTGATTTGTATGTGCCACGGGAAGATGATACACAGTAGTTTATATCATGACTTGTATAATCTACCCTATTTCAGCGTTTTTTTATGTTGCATCTGAATTTCGGTTTAAAATTTCGCTACTCGTTTTTTTTTTGGGCGACGACGACGGCGGGAGGCCCACTCAGTAAATAAACATAAACTGGCGACCTTATTGTTGGTCGCCACTCTGGTGACATTTTGTAATTTTTTATTTATACCCAATACTATGACACAGATGAAGACACAAAGGGGACACAGACTCTCAGATACCCCCTTCTAATTTTCCTAAAATCATGAATGTAGAAATGTAAGTATTAACGCCACCACACGTCTGTAAACATGAAAAAAAGTTGTCCTGGTGTGGGTTGTCACTAGGACTTTCCCGTGGTGTAACGGGAAGCACAGCCGCCCGGCATGCGGAATGTCCCAGGTTCGATTCCCGAGCGGTGCAACCTTTATGGTGAGCCCCCCTTACTCAAAACACCTGGCGACTTTATTGTTATCTACGGTAGCAGGGGGTCTGGGGGTATGCAGCCTTCCCAGTTAGGTCAGGAGAGTATCGGTCAATAGGAAGTATTGGTTGAAACGCATTTTTTACCAAACTAGGTTTCAGCCTCGGAATCTTTTGGATTACCTAAACCGAAACATTACCCAAAAATTTACCTGTTTTCATCCAATTAGGTAAACAGAAACCATACTCCCAATTGTGTAGATAATATAGGTCCCACAGTAAAGGAATACCCACTGAAGTATTACCTCCAGTCATTCAGGAGCAGGGAGTGTACAACTAAAAATAGTACAGACAGACGGGCCTAACGGGAACAATAATTTGAATGGACAAGGGAGCAGTATTGACTTCCACCGCCTTCCATCTCTCCCTCCGCTGGTTATGTATCATGGCGGGGTTAATACTTACACGTTGTTGCAGCGTGAGAGGCGACGAGCAGACACAAACAAGAGGAGAGGCAGCAACACCACCCCAATACAGTAAAATACACTTGCTCTCTCCGCCCAGCAGCACTCGCCTTTAAAACTTCGGTACAACTGTTCTTGCCGCCTTTTTTTAAAAGATACATTTCCCTATAAAATTTTCATCATATAAGGTTTTCACAACTTCGAAATTACATAATGAATTTTCTTTTTATTTGTTTATTTGATTCAGCATGATTTACCGTGTTAAACTTAATTCCTATTACGGTACGTAGAAGTATCATTACCGTAGAAGTGAAGTTCTCTGGTCTAAGGCGAATTTTGGTGAAGAAGCCGTAAGAAGCCGGCTTCTTGCAGCTTGCGTTTTCTGTTATGGCGAGGCACTTTTAAGAAGCCGGCTTCTTACGGATTGGCCCAGTGGCAAGCCGTAAGAAGCCCTAAGAAGCGAGAGCCAGGTCGCTTACCACGGCTTCTTCCCGCTTGTTGCCGTGACGTCAAAGATAACAACAAATATGGCGGGGAGGGCAGAGATTCTGACACAGTGAGTATCGTCGTAGAAATACTGTAATTACAGATAACAGGACACAAGTAAACACATAGATGTACATTCAGAAGCATGGACACACCTTAAGAAACCCCGAACAAGAATATACAAGGTTAATGACACGACAGGGAAAACTTTAAAACTGGTGAAAGAATGATCATGTCTTATCAGGCTGACGATAGGGCCTAGCTGCTACGTAGTAGTTTTTGCTGAATTTCGCTGATAATATGGCACAAATTAGCCTGATTTGTACATTTAGTAGCACGGGCTTAACTTTCGGACCACACTAATAGAGCTAAAATGGAATGACATGGTGATAGGAGAACGTCGTCTGGTGAAATCACTTTCTCGAGTCTTTTAACATTAACACAAGACGTTGTTTTTCTAATTTTACTAATTATGCTATCAAAAGCAGACCGGAAACGTTTTCACTGATTCATTATGCTCCAATTTTGGTTCTTAGAGATCTCTCACACTTGTTGAGAACGTGAAAATGTTGGAACTCTCGCCGACGGAGACGAGAGTACCATAAACCTTCACCATCATCCGAATTCCACCACAAAACATTACAAGATATCTTAAGTATGCATTACATTACTGTTGACGGACATGAACAATATTAATGTGTAGGTAGAGTGCTGATAGGTATTGTGGAAATGACTAGCATTGCGTAGAGGGAAAATCTTAAGAACAAGGGCTCCACGGTAAGCTGACCCAAATGTTGGCTCTATGTGTTATACTTACTGTCCTTAACACATCTGTTTAGATTTTAATGAGTGCCGATCCTTACTTTGCCTACATGGCCGATATTAAATTTCAGGTTCTTGAGAAAAACTAAGTCCAGTAAGGTTAGGTTAGGTCAGGTCAGGTTAGGTGGGATGACAGCCCGATGAGCTCGAGGGGGGTGCTAAGTTAGGTCTGTAGAGTTTTGTCATCTTTAGAATAAAGGCTCAACCTCCTATCTTCTTCTTCTTCTTATAGACAACAAGCTTGGGGACATGGTGGAAACCGGGTTTTTGGGGGGGAGCACACACATTAGGGAAATATGGCCCCAAAAAAATCCATAAACTAGGGAAATTTCCCTAGTTCATAGACTTTTTATCGGGGCCATATTTCCCTAATGTGTGTGCTCCCCACCCAAAAACCCCAGTTTCCACCATGTCCCCAAGCTTGTTGGCTATAAGAAGAAGAAGATAGGGGGTGAGCCCTTGTTCTTTAGATTTACCATATATATAATATATAATATATATATATATATATATATTATATATATAATATAATATAATTGTTTCTGTATATTTTGGTTAAATTATATGTTTATGAAAGAAGGATTAATGGCTATTTTTTGGTGTACCTGATTTTTATGTTGACATATAATTAATGGTGTAAATGATGTACTCTCGCTTTGACGAAACAATTGGGGAAGGATGCGAGGTTATAATTATCCGAGGGATCCGAACTTTTCGCATATAACAAATTGTGGTCGTTATATTAGGTGAAAGTTTCCTATTTCCGACTAATTCCGTGTATCGTGAACTTTGTCCGTTACATCTGACGAAAGTTCGTATACTTACATACATGCAGCCATCACAAATACTACACGAATACAGGGCAATTAAAAACAATCAGAACTGTACAACGCATATACTGAACTTATTCGTAAAAGCACGCATATACCGGACTGGCAGAAAAAGTGTTGAAGCCGATATTTGTTATATAAAGGTCCGTAAAAGCGAGGGTTGTGTGTATACACTAAACTTTGAAAAAGTACTACAGGAGTCATCAGTGTATATACCTAATACGTTCGGTGTTGGTGACACTAAGTAGGATTAGGTTATGGGTCAAGAGTGTTTCTGCATATAGGAAATACAAAATTATGAAACTAGTTATGAGAAATTGTATTTGTTGAATATGAATGTTAATCGTATTTACTGGCTACTTTGGTTGCAATTATCTGACCAATCAGTATTACACTGGCCCTTTGTGCATTAAAATCTGAGGTTTAAATAAATTTTTATTTTAGTGTATAGTTGGATTATTTGCTTCTGTTATTAATTTTTACTTGTCCTTATAAAACTTCTATAAAGGTACACATCAACAACATACTTTTTATATTATTTGCATTTCCTTGTATATTTAGCCTGTTTATCTATAAAGGTGGCAAATATCGGTAAAATTTAGGATGAAACTATGAAACATGACTATTGTCATGTATGAACAAAACACTCATAATGCTGTCTGTCTCTATTTCCTTTCATGGCAAGGGTTTAATCTGCAATAGTAACACAGTCTATGTTTCAGGTATGTATGTGCCGGTTGCATGGTGTAATCCGACCGAAGATGAAGGAGAAGACTCTGAGAGGAGGAGTGAGAGGGGGAGTAAATAAATAAATAAATATCTTATTTCCATGAAACATGGTTTTACTATCAAACTTACATCACAGATGTTCTATGCAATATATACTAAAAATGAAACTTCTTCTGAAAGTCACGCAAATAAAAAAAATACATAAAGAAAGTCAAACGAAACATTAAAAGGAAATTAATTATAACATTAAACATAAGAACTAAAAGTACTTCAAATATCTTTAAAATACTACACATATGCAACTGCTATTTGATATGGGGAAACAAATTATAGTTCACTTAGGGTCAATTAAAAGTAAATTTATAAGTCAAGACTTAAAAGTGTAGACTTCCATAATTAATGATGCATGAAGGCAAATTGTTCCATAGTTAAGGCCTTTGTACAGTGATGGGTCTGGCACCAGTCTGTTCTGGCTCTTGGCACATAAAGGTCTTTTAGCTGCCTTGTTGTACTGGCTGTATTTTCCCTGACAATGGAAAACTAGATACCACTCCGGATACAACCCATTGACAGCCTTATAAACAGCGAAACATTTTTCATAAATATATCTGTCTTTAATTGTTAACCACTTTAACTCTTTTATGATAGGAGTAACGTGATCCTTCTTTCTAGCTCCTCCAATAGCTAGTTTAGCTGCA
>JACEEZ010013956.1:15000-20700 GCA_016584305.1 Chionoecetes opilio
TTTCATATTATATATATTAACTCAGTAATATACATAGTATCTCATATGGGTACCATCACTATTATTGGGCCTGTTCAGCTTTTAAAAATTTTGTTAAAAAAGTTTTTTTTAATAGTTTTGAAATTATATATTCAGTTTTTTTCAAATTTTCCCCAGCTTTATCAGGAACACCCAGAGACATAGAAAAAAGAGGGGATACGTACTAGGAAAGGTTTTACAGGAAAAAGGTTTATCTTTTTGTCTGTGTGTGGCTAGAAAATTTACAAATAACATTTGTTTAACCGCGGCCAAGATTTTAGGGGAATAACACAAGGTCATTTTTTCCCCTTTTTTTTCATAACTTCCAACCAATTATAAACAAAATTTAAATTCCAAGGGAAAAAAAACCTAATAAGGAATATTAATGATGGAGTTAACATATGAATTATCATGTTAGAAAAAAAATATTTTTTGAAATCTTTTCCCATATAAAATTCTAAACTGCCAGACGTACGATAGCCATTACAAAGGTTTTTAAACCCACAAAGGCTTAAATTGTCCCCTTTAACCAGTCGATAACAATGAAAATTTTTTATAACTTTTTTCGCTCCTTCATTTTCGAAATAGACTGAATAATTTTTACCCCCCCCCCCGTAATTTACCAAAGACAGAACTGGTCTGAGTCGGCGTGGGGTTGGTCCGAGGACTACTTACTGGAAACTTTGAGCACTGGCGAGTAAAAGAGGTCCCTTTTAAAACCATTTATTCCAATGTACGAGAAGGTAACACTTTACAGGAGGGAGTGTATACATTTATCTTCACAACAAGCACACGCTTCAAGATTCCAGGGCCGGGGCTAAGGCGAGAGGGGGGGGAGAACAGATCCGAGCGTTACCATGGACGGGCGGCCTGGCCCTCTGTCCTTTTGCGCTCGCGCGCCCCCTGCCAGACCTCTCCACCCTTCTCATCCTGCCTCCGCCACCCAGACATACACACACCACAATTTACATGATTACAGTTTTACAATCGAAACACTCCCCTCCCTTTCACATAAGACCCCCCGTCTTAACAAAAAACATTTTCCCACAACACAAAAAAATATCAAAAAAAACTCCACATCCTAACTTAGACTCTAGAAAAATACAGACACACAACAAAAATAAAATTCCTTTTAAAATTACATTTTTTTTCCCCCCCCCCCCAAAACCCCTCCTCTCCAACCTCCAACCTCCACCAAAAAATTCAACCACCCAAAAACCACCACCACCTCCCCCTTAACCTCTGCGGCAGACTGCGCACCGGCGTCACCTCCGCCACCACCTCCTCACCACACTCCCTCCACCACCACACGAGTGGATTAAAACCCCCATTACACCACAGGGGTTGCCCTCGGCCCCCCCCAACAGAACCCTCCCCCCGCAAAAGGGGTCCTCGCCTCCCCGCGGGCCCCATCCTGCGGCTATTCCACCCCCCAAACCGCACCCCCCCGCAGCACACCCCAGGTGCGTAAAAACCTCGTCAAAAACCCCCGTTTCAGGTCCCTCCGGGCTACAGTGTGTGCGCCAGGCTGCCCGGGCGGGGGGTCTGGCCTCGCCCAACAGACGGCCTCCGCGCCCCAAAGTCCCCCAAATACTGGGGCAGCCATCACGGCTGCCCCCTCCACCCCCAGGTGCTCACCCCTTTTTACACCACCTCCTGCCGTTTTCCCCCCCCGGAGTGGTGAGCCCGATCTTGTCCTTCCCTCGACAGCATGCACTGGACTCTGTTCCCACACAGGGCTGCGTGTTTTCACCTCGGGGGTTGATGCGACCAGGGGCGCTGCCCGGGAGCAAGGGCACTTTCCCCCCCGACCCTTAAAAGTAAACGTCCAGTATTTTATCTTTCCCGATTAATGCGTCAAATATACCCTATCGGTATATCAAAATATGTTGTCCCCCTTTTTTTTTTATCCAGTCACCCGTTTTTTAAAAAGTCCGCATTTAAAATCTGTAAAATTTCCCCGTGCTCTCAAAAACAACTGTTTATCACAACGAGCACCAGGGGGCGGCACGTCACAACGGGACCCCCCACACCGCCCCGATAATGCGCGGAGACTCTGAGAAAAATGAGTGCTTGGGGAATTTTGGGTGTTTCGATATATTTTTTGTGCGATGTGGCTGTACTTGCATCCTGTGTGGGTGCAGCGTGGGGGCTGTCCCTTTTACCGAGAGCTTAGCACCCATTTGCAACTGTGGGCGACGATATATGTGTGCAGCGGCGGCAAGCGGGGGGGAGCGGCGGGTAGTAGAAAGGGCCACCGAGATGAGAGGGCTGCAGTACCCTGGCTACTACCAGCCGCTCCCCGTCGCTCCAAAGGTCTGCACACATATATCGTCGCCGTGGGGGTTTGTGAATGGGTGCTAAGCTCTGGGGAATGGCACGGCTTTCTTGCCGTGCCCATGCAGGATGCAAGTATGTGCCGTGTCGCACAAAAAATATACCAGAAGCCCCAAAAAATTTCCCCAAGTACTACTTTTTTCTCAGAGTCCCCGGGGTGTCTGTGTCGGACGGGCTGGGAGGCTTACCTCTTGTGTCGCCCGCCAGCAGTTTCGCGCCACGGCTGGAATGTGGCTGTTGTTTTTCCCGCGCTTTTTACAAAAGTCATTTTTTTTAGGAAATAAGGCGTAAAAAATGAATAATTTTTGTGGATTAGGAAATTTGAATGAACATTCAACATAATTATGCAAAGAAAAATGGGTCTGGACGATTACTTTAACATCTGGCTCCCGAAATCCACGAGTGCCTCACACTGAACTCAGATAATCCTTTCCCAGTAGGCACGGCTCCTCCATAGCGGCGAAAAACACTGGCAGCTCCTCCTCGACACTGCCCACGCCGATGCGAGCCTTCACTGTCCCTTGAGTGACACACAGTGCCCTTTGACTCCAAAAAGCTGTTGCTGGGCTACTGAGGGGCCCTTAGAGTCCACCACGTCCTCCCTGGCAAACGTTCTCTCCGCTCCTGTGTCCACCACCAGGCGGACGGCCTTCCATCTACCGTACCTACCACCTGGACAGCTGGAGGTGTGACGTGACGGCAGCTTAGTCCACGCGGGGCTCGTGGGGTGATGGCGGGGTCGCGGCCCTCGCACCCACCCCGGGGCCGCGTTTCCCGCTGTTGCAGGGCCCCTTTGGTTGTCTGCAGGCGCTGGTTGCGTGGCCCGGCTGGCCACAACTCCAGCAGCAGGGCTGGAAGGTGGGAGGGCGCAGCTCTTCCAACGATCGCGTCATTCCCGCCTGCCCACACGGGCCCCGCTTGTGCCCGGTCCGGCCACATCCCCAGCAGCTTCCCTTGAAAGCATCTGTACTCGCTCTCCTCTGCCTGGGCGGCGTCTTGGTCTGCGCGCGGCGGGCCCCGGATAGCACGGCGGGAAAGGTGGGTCCGTAACGTCACCAGACGTACGGAAAAAGACTCAAACTCCAGAGCCCTCGCCAAGGCCACCTGCACTTTCCTCTGGGTGCGCCTGCTTCACGTAAATCTCCCAGCCGCTGGTCGATGAGGGCGTCGACGAAGTGGTCGCGGGCCAAAACAACCACCATTTCCTCCGGCGCCTTCGGATATCCCCGGCACACCAACGACTCTAGCTCGTGCGCCAGGTGAGACAGTGGCTCGCCTCGCATCCTCACTCTACCCTTAAAGTGAGCCCGGTAAAACCTCCGCTTGCTGGTGGTGGCCAAATTACGTTGTAGTGCGTCCACGCCCACCTGGTATGACGCCCGCTGCGCCGGCGTCAGATGCCCAAGACCCCCAAACAGCCGCCCCGCGCAAACTCGAGACAAGTTTTAGCACCCTCTCTTTAACACTCCACAACTGAGCGTCCGCCAGTATTTTGAATTGAGCCTTGTAAGCTCCCACGGCACTTTACCGTCAAAATCTGCCGGCTTCCCCCTACTGGGGTGACGTAACAGGGTTGTGGACGTGACGGGTGGTTTAAAGGTGCAGGGTCCCACAGGCCCTTTGGGGGGCAAGGGGGTCGGGAGAGCGGGGAGAGAGAGGCATGCGTGAAGTCCGCTCCATGGGCGGGGGTGGCGATGGCGGCCACCTCCCCCACGGCCTTGCTGACTCCACACTTAGCCGTCTATGGTCGTAAGGTCGAAAGTCCCCCGTCCCGGGCCTGTCCATTTTCCGCCTTATGCTCTCCATCCATTATCGCCTGGTGCAATGTTGCCAGCTCAAACCCCTGCAACTCGGTTACTCCTCTAAGAGCGACAGTTGGGGCCATCCTCTGCCTGCCTCCTTACAAGCTCGACCGCCCCCAGCAGCTCTCCTTGAACAATATCCCGTTTCTCGTCTGTATACTGCTGGGACTCTCGCGCACGGCCTGCCAGCCTTCATGCATCGCGACTCTAAACTCGCGGTTTCCCCTCTTCCCCCCTCCCTTGCTTGTCACGTGCACGCCTTCCGCCCTCTCTTCCCCTCCCTTGCTTTTAGCGGCCTGTGCTGTGCGTTCATTTCCCCATCAAGCGGTAAAGAGTGTCATTACGTGGTTTTTTGCTCATCGCCTGAGTCTCCGTCCTTTTTCCCCACTTGGCATGCGCGCGCCATCTTCCCGCTAAAACCTGCCGGCTTCCTGACGCCATCTTGCCGTCCCAGACACCAGGCGTGACCCACGACTTTCAACTGTTAACAAAAACAATTCCACTTATTTACACCATTTGTACGCTCCCCCGTAACTTACCAAAGACAGTTTTACACTGGTCTGAGTTCGGCGTGGGGCTGGTGGTCCGAGGACTACTTACTGGTAACGTTCAGAGGGATGGCGAGTAAAAGAGCGTCTCCCTTTTAACCATTTATTTCCACATGGTACTTGAGAAGGCACACACAGTTAAAAGGAGGGGAGTGTATACACTTATCTTTACAAACAAGCACACGCTTCAAGCATTCCAGGGCACAGGCGTATAGGCGAGAGAGGCGGGAGAACAGATCCAGCGTTTTCCATGGACGGGCGGCCACTGGTCCTCTGTCCTTTTCGCGCGTCGGCGCGCCCTGCCAGACCTCTCCCCCCTCTCTCACTCCTGCCTCTCCACCCAGACATACACACACACACCCAAATTTCATGATTACAGTATTTCAATCGTAACAATAATATAAGGCGAATTTTTGGGGAGAGAAGCCGTAAGAAGCGGCTTCTACGGCTTCTTGCGGCTTCTCTCTCGTTTTCGTGCCTCGCAGAACGGCTGACAGTGGTGTTCGAGGCTCGCCCGCTCGGGGCTCACAGCTGATAATTTTAAACAAAACAACCACACTGACGAAAATGTACCGTCGAATGAAGCCATTAATAAGTTACGATAACTGACGACGATATTGTGAATGGATCACAACACAATCCTTCACATTAATGTTTTTTGCTCCATAAACCAAGGACAATTATAGGCAAGGTAAAGAAGCGGGCACCTACGGACAATCATATGGGGCTGGCTGGGTCGAGTTCCCCATTAGTGACTTATTTTTTTATTAACGCTGCACCTGATGACAAGGGTCAGGTATAAGAGGGAAATTTTATTACTGCCATCATCTGCGCCAGTGCCCGGGATTTTCCGCTTTGGTGGTGGGCTGATTTATATTTTGCTTGGAAGATGGGGGGGCTGTTTTTCATTCTTGGCTAATTTTGGCATTAAATTAATCTCTCTCTCTCTCTCTCTTCTCTCTCAGCTAATGAAGTAGGTATAGGGGAAAAAAATC
>JACEEZ010013958.1:0-13718 GCA_016584305.1 Chionoecetes opilio
CCCCCCCCCCGGGTAAGTTCAGGCTTTTTGGTTTAGATTTGATTTAGGTTATTTTTTAGGATAGGTTTGGATAAAGTTAGTGATTTTAAAACCCCGTTTTTAGGTTAAATAAGGGGCAGGGAAGCTACCGGGCATGTACTACGCAGACATGGGCATCATTATGATTATTA
This sequence comes from Chionoecetes opilio, assembly GCA_016584305.1. Taxonomy (NCBI): domain Eukaryota; kingdom Metazoa; phylum Arthropoda; class Malacostraca; order Decapoda; family Majidae; genus Chionoecetes; species Chionoecetes opilio. Next base: position 171 of record JACEEZ010013958.1, read on the forward strand.
AAAAAAAAAAATAATCAAAGGCTGTGATTACATAATCATAACAAATTAAAGCTGCATTTTTAATCATAATCAAATCATAATCTTTTTTTTCTTATAATAATAAAGATTAAAATGTGATTATTATGATTTTCTTTGTATTTTCCTGTAGAAAATTTATTTTGCTAAAAAAATTTGCAATTTCATAATTATGTTCCGGTCCAAGCATGTTTGAAAAGCATGACACTAACTAAAGATTTTTTCGGGGGGAGCAAGAAAATTTTTAAAAGGGTATTTTTTCCTTGCTGTACCCCCGCAAAAAAAACGTTTCCCCCTCGCTTGCTCAGAGGGGGGCGACGCGGGGCTGAGAGAACAAAAAAAAAGATAAAAATGACTTTTTTGCCCCTCTAATATTTTCACATGGGACGAACCTTACCGTTAGTCAGAAAAGTGTGCAGATTCGGGAAAAGTGTGTTAGAAATTTAAAATTGACCCAAAAAATACCCGAGCAAGGAGTGAAGCCAAACAATTTTGGGGAAAATTTTTATGCACTTTTTTTACTTAACCCTGTTTTCAAATATTTTTGTACTACCTTTACAGTTATAAATGTATACTAGGGTGTCCCAAGATCATAGAGGGAAAAATGAAACAGTTTTTTCACTTGCTCGTGTTTTATTTCTTTTCACCATGCATAAGAAGAGTTCCGTGAAAAAATGAAATTCGGAAATATTTGGGGTCGCGACAAACTGAACAATTTTCTAAAAACCCTTCAAAAACAAAAAAAAAAACTCAAAACATCCCAATTTTTAGAAAAAACTTAAAGGGAAACCAAAACGACATTTTTTCATTATTTCCATTCGAAGCTTTTTTGAAGGTCCTCCTTTTTTTCCCGCCCCACAATTTTCCGATGGTGGTGGACTAAGGAGGAGATACTTCCCCTGTAGGGCCCGACTTGTGGACCCCGGGTAGCGCTGGACTAGAGCGATGCCCGCTCCGCGGATCGTTGCCCACTGGAGGCCCAAGGCCCTTTTCCCGGGGGATCCTGAAGGGGTCGTCCCCTCCCAAAAGCCGGGTCCTTTGCCAGGAACCCCTCGCCCGCGTCGATTTTTCTGAAAAAAGGGGAGTGTCTTCAAAAGGACAAAGGCAGAGGGGGAAAAGACATCGTATCTTTTTTCCCTCCAATCGCTGATTCCCTTTCTTCAGGCGGGCTTGTCCAATCCCCTTGACCATCTGTTTCTTTCCTAACAAAATCCTTGAGTCGAAGAAGGCCAGTCCCACGTTTTCCTCAAAAACGTACCGCAGGGTGGCTCGCGGGGGCTTTTTCGTGCTTGGGGCAACGGTTTGGTCGGGGTTTGTCTTGAGGTCTCGAGGAAGGCACGTTTTAAACGGAGCTTTCACGAGATCGGTGCCTCATGCCATTGTTGCAGCCCCAGAGAACAAGAGGGCCCCCCGTTCCACCCCGGCTTCTTCGCCAGTCAGCGAAGCTGGGATTTCGATCTAAATTTTTGAGGCAGTAGAGGGCCCTTTGGGCCCATCCCCCGGGTTTGTGGAGATCCAGGCGGGGAAAAATGGTTTGGCTGGCCCTTCACCCCGGGGAAAAAGGTAGGAGAGCGGAGAAGTTTTTTAAAGTCCTCCCGGGGGAGGGTTTCTTCGAATCAGAGCCTCCTTCGGAAGGCCAATGCTTCGCCCTTTCAGCTTGCTGGCAGTGTCATTGGTGGGAAGAACTCTACGAGTCCCGATGTTTCCACCATCTCTCTCTGCGAGGAATCCACGAAGGGGCCATCGATCACGGATGTTTGAAGATTTTCCCAAAGCAGGCCAGAGGAAGGCCCAGGCCGGGGTCGAAAAACATCCTTGAGGATCACCCCCGGGGAATGAGGCGGGAGGCCAACCAAAGCAAGCTTTGTCCGAGTTCTTTCTAATCCGAAGCAAACACCTTTCACCATGCCAGGTTCGAAAATGGTGCGAAACAGAAGGCGATGTCTTGTCCCCGACGCCCGCTTCCCACCTCCTTCAAGACCCCGGGAGCCCCGTTTTTGCCAGTCGAATCCCGGGTTTCCGGGACCCCCAGGGAATCGGGTATCTTCCCCTGTAGGGGACGGGGGTGCGGTCCTCCGTATCGCCAGAGAGGGGGGGCGGGGGGGTTTTTTGTCTCCATGCAGGACCAACCTCTCAGGTATCTCCGGTTCCGCAGTTCCCTCTTCTCGGCGGCTTGCTTCTCCCCGCAATTCGTCCGATGGACCTGTCTTCGAGACCCCCAAAACCCAATGTCCATTTTAAGAACTTGAGCGGTAGTGCGAAAAGTTGAGTTGCTTGCCGCACCGACAACTTCTCCGATCCCAAGTTTTAAATGAGGTTAAGTCCTTCACGGAGATCGAGGCGACTGTTTTAGTTTTTTCCTTGGGTTTGGGATCCACGAGCCCGGTGATGAAAGTCGTCGACACAGGACGCTGTGTGTACTGCTTTGGTTGGGGTTCCCCCTTTATCAGCCTGGGAATTCGCGTCTTCACGTTCCCGGGGCCGTTGAGCGAGTTTCCCCGCTTGACCTGCTTCTCCCCCTTTTCCCCGGGCACGAGGGGCAAAACAGCCAGGAGATTTCCCCGTCTTTCTTGAACCCCTAGGGAAATCCTTGTCCTCGCCTTCCCCGTCTGCCCGTTTGGAGAGAGGAGGAATTGCGAGGTGAAGATTTCTTGGGGGTCTCCTTTAAAAAACCCTCATCCTACAAGTTTCGGCCTGTCTTTGTTTTTTTCTTCTTTAGGTCATTTTACGCCTTTTCCACTTTGAAGCTTCGTGCCGGGTGTATTTCTTATTGTCGGAATCCCCGGGGCGCCCCCGAAGGGGAGAACCTCCTTCCCCCACCCCTTTCCTGCCCCGCTCCCTCTTCCCATCTCCCGGTGGTGGTGGTAGTAGCGGGGAGGACCCCTTTTCCCTTTGAGGTAGCCGGCCCGGGGATTTCATCGATTGGGGCCTTGTCGATCACCAAAAAATTACAGCGGTCTTTTTGCCATTTGATAAAACCGAGGGAGAAAAAAGGGAAAATTTTGAAAAAATCCGAAATTCGGTCACGTCACCTAAATGTTACTTTTTCGGGGGCCCCCCAAATATACCAATTTGCCCAAAACTTCCAACGCAATACTGTTTTACTATGAGAGAACCGGAATAACACACGGTGAAAAATTTCAAAATTTGCATTTTGGGACACCCTAATTATACTAATGCGATGCAAAATTTCCCCCGGAAGCGATAGTGTCTCAGTTTTCTTTAAAATCCATTTGGGATTGTAATTTTTATTTTATTGTAATTTTTTTTTTTAAAAAATAGTTTGTAAGGGTTTTAAATACAGTGTAGTTTTTATATTACAAAAAAATTTAAAAAGAAGAAAAATTGCCCCCAAAAGATGTGGTTTCCCCTTTAAGTTAGTGCAATCCCCAAATAAAAAAACTTTTTGACAAAAAAAAACCCAAGAAAAAAAAATGTTCTTAATAATACTTTCCCGTGTAAAAAAATAACACAAAAAAATGGGATTTAATCAAATCAAAATTAAAAATAAGAATAATAAAAAAAAATCTAATCATAATCAAAAAAAACAAAAAAGCGAAAAAACAAAATCAAATCATAATCAAAAAAAAAAAAAAAAGGGAGTACCTAATCAAAATTCCAAAAAAGTTTTGGATGATATCAAAAAAAAACCCAAATTTAATTTTTTTTATAATCACCCCATTTTTTGGGGTACCCTAGCCCAGATTGAAAACCGCCCGTGCTACGATCCCCCCCCCTAAACTGTCCCCTTTTTCCCGGGAAGGGCTGGGTTTTATCAGCTGGATGCCCCTGCCCTAAAACCGGCCCTTTTGGACCCCGAGTCCCCTTAGAAAAACCACGTTCCCTAGTAAGGGTCAGGGGGCCCGTACGGGGCTGCCCCACTGTAAAGGGGGCCAGATTTTTTTGGTTTAAACATGTTGCCATGATTTAGGGGGGAAGGGTTGTTGTAGGGGCCCCGCCCCAAATGACGCGGCCAGGAAAAAAATTCTAGTGTTTCCCCATACTCCCCACTTCCCCCAAAAAATTTTGGGGACCTGTGGGAAATTGCGGGGTTTTTCGGGGTGGGGAAAACAAATTAGGGTGGGAAAACAAAAAATTTTAGATTTTGGGGGAAGGGGGTAAAATTCCCTAGAGTAGGGAAAAATTTCCCTTTTATATCTAGAGAAATTTCCCAAAACCCAAAAATTAACCAAACCCAAACCAAAGGGGGGGGCCTTGCCCCAACAAAAACCAAACCCTCCAAGCGGGGGGGGGGGGGGTTCTCGAAAATTCGGTCATTCATTCTGTTAAGGGGATCGTAAAGGTTAACAGGGTTGGGGGGTAAAAAAATCCAAAAATTTCCCTTTGATCTGGGAAAAATTTTTTTCAACCCCCCCAATTTAAAAAAAATATGTGGTTCCCGACGCATATTTTGCCCCCCACCCAAAATATTCCCCCACCCCCCAGGCCCCCAAGGCTTTTTTTGGGGGAAAAGGAGGGGGAGTATGGGCAAACACTAGAAAATACCCCGGTTTTCCCTCCCGGCCCTTTGCTCCAAAGTTTTGGAAGGGGTAGGTTCTTCGGGGTTTCACCCCCAAACCGCACAATGTAGGGGAGTGCTCAGTCCTGATTGGGCAGAAATTTAAAGGCGGGGGGGTGGGGAGGGGTTGTTGTACTATCTGAACCAAAAGTTTGGGGTAGAGGGGTGGTGGGGATGGCCCTGCAAATTTACAGTATGGTAAGGCACCCTTCCTCTCTGGGGCTTTTTAAAATATGGGCAAGTCGGTTTTATTATGATTTGGGTTTTTTCCTTAACCCCTTTAAACAATTTAACCTGTTCGTAGGTAGATCCCCTAAATTCTGAGTTTTTGGAAACCCTTTTCCCAGGGCCCGCAATTTGAAATAAAAACGGCGATATTTCCTCCCGAAAATCTACAGTTTTTTCCAGCCAAAAAATGATTAATTTTTTTTGGGGGGGGGAAAAAAAAAAAAAATGCCCAAGGTTAAGTTTAGTTTTTTTGCCCCCCCATACCCCCGCTTTTTACCTTAAAAGGGGATAATTTTTTGTAATACACGGCTTCTACAAAAAGCGGCTTTTACCGGGCCCCTTTTCTGCTCAGTGAGAATTTTTGGGGTTTTTTGCCCCCAAACCAAAGTGTTTGATGAGAAAACCCGGGAAACTCTTTCGAAGTTTTTTTGTTTCTTTTCTTTTCAGAAAGGGCAAAAAACTTTTTCTGTTAAAAGGACCGAAATTAGTGGGACTATTATTATTTTTTCCCAAGATCATTTTTTCAAAAACCCAAAAAAGAATCAACAAAACCTGTTTGGAGGGAACAGACAAAGGGGAAAAGTTTATTTGTTTGACTTATTTCAGGCAAACCCTAAAATTTAGGGAAAACATAATAGCCCCTTTATTTTTTTTAAAAAAAACTTTTTAAAAAAGAAAAATACACCCTCAAACCTAAGAAGCCGCCCTTTCCAAGTCATTTTTTTACGGTGATACACAGGGGCGGGGTTTTGTTGCGGGGGCCGTAAAGGTTTTTGGTAGTGACAGGTTTTGGTGTATAAGGGTTTAAGCGGAGAGGGAAGAGTGCAGTTTTTAAAGCCCGATTTGGTGTTTGTCTGCCCCCCTAAAAAAGGGAACGGGGTTGTTCTCGCCCTACCTAAAACCCGGGGGCACCCCCCGTACCCCCAAAGGGGCCACGGGTTAGGGCCCCCGGGGCCAAAAGGGCCAAAAAGGGTTTCCCCGGGGGGAAATTACGGGAATTTTTAAATGAATCAAAAACCTTTGGCCTAATAAAAAAAACCTTTTTTAAATTGGGTATATGAATTGAAAAGTAGTTGCCCGTACACGTTTTTTGAGTATTTTCGTAAATACTGGTGTCATTTCGTAACTCAGTAGTCAATTTAAAACTCTGCGTGGGGTGTGGGAAAAAGGACTTGGTTTAAATATGACTAGAAAAAAATTTTTGGTAATAATGGACGGGAGTTTCGCGGCCCCGGGGTTTTCAGAGACACCAACATTTTTTCCCTTAGCCTAAAATAGGGGGTTTTTCTAATGGAGATATTTTTTATTTTGCACCCCCCCCCCCCCCCCCCCCCCCCCCCCCCCCAACCCCCCCCCCAATTTTTTTTTTTTTTAAAAATAAGAAAAAAAACCCCAACCCTTAAGGTTTTTGATGAAAATTTAAAACCTAACCTTAAAGGTTTTAATGAAAACAACCCAAACCCTTTAAAAGGTTTTTAATGAAACCAAACCCTAACCTTATATGGATATGAAAACCTAACCTAATTTTAAAACCAAAAAAGTATATTTTTTTTTTTTTTTTTTTTTTGCGCAAAATAAAGTTTTTTTCCATTAAAAACAAGCACCGCTATTGGGAAAGCGTTTATGATAATTTTTTTACCCAAAACCCGGACTCGGGTCTGTATGCTTTTTGTCATCAAAACACCAGCACCGGGTAATGTTTCGTTGAGCACCCTCAGTGAAAATTGCCTCACTGAGCAGAAAAGTCCCCGGGTTAAAGCCCCTTAACCCTTAAAACCCTCTTGGCAAGCTGTTACTTTGGCCCAAAATCCGGAAAAAAATGATATAAAATAAGAATAAAAGGTGCAAACTCCCCCTTTCGCCATAAGCACATTTCAGAGCCAGGGAAAAACCCCCCCCCCCATATAGCAGCCCAGGCTGGGTTAGGTTATGTTTAAAATTTTTGGGTTTAGGTTAGGTTGGGTTTAGTTTATTTTAAAAATAAAATTAAACCTAACCTCCCCCGTGTTTTCCAGGGGGGAGGGCGGGGAGAGGTGCCCCCCCTTCCCGCGGTTTTTTAGCGCGAAAATGCGGAGTAGCAACTTTTTTATTCTTATTAGACATTTGTTTCCGTGTTTTTTGACCAAAGTCCCAAAAAAACCCTTGCCAAGGGGGTTTTAAAGGGTTTAGTAAAAGGGGTTAGAATTCCCGGGCCAAAAAACGAATCCCAAAAATTAAATTAAAACACATAAAAAACTTTTCAGGAAAAACTAAGTTTCAGCCCCCGTAATTGCGGGGATTAAAACCAAAAATTTACCAGCAAGTTTTCGGGGTTGGGAGTTTTAAAAAGTACCCCAAAGCCAAGGTGTAAACACCCTCCCCGCTGTGATGGGGGGAACAAAGGAGTAAGGAGGGGTGTGAAGGTGTAGCGCCCCCGACTAGCGACCCCCCGGATAGTTTCCCTATCACGCCTACGCCCCCGGGGCCCAAAATTCTGTTTTATCATCAGATTTGTTTTTTTAACCAAAATAACTCTAAAAAACCCTTTAACCCCAAAAACCTTTCCAAAAACCAAAACCCAAAAACCTAAATAAAACCCTTTAAAACATAACCTAAATTCAAAAAATTTTGGGTTAAATTTGGGGTTTATGTTAGGTTAAAAAAACCAAATACTAACTTTCCGAGTTAAAAAACTAGGAAATCCCAAAACACACACCACACAACACACACACACACACCCCAAAAAAACACACAACACACCCCAACACCACGAGCATACCCTCTTTCCGTATTTTTAAAAGGTAAAAAACCAAACACACACACCCCAAAATCCACACCCTGGAGATCCCTACGGGAAATGTTAAAGAATTTTTAGGTAGCATTTCATTTCCATGGCAAAAAATGAGAAAAAGATAATTATTTACAATGACCCCAACCCAAAAATGGAAATGCTGCCGGGTAGGGTTTCCCCATATAAAAAGAAGCATGTAAAAAATTTTGGAGGGATACAGAGAATGGCAAAAAGATGGTACCAGAGCTAGAAAAAAACGTTTATGGGGAAAAATTTAAAAAGAAATAAATTTCCCCAAACCCCAAAAGCAGAGAAGAGAAAGAGGAGATTTTTAATAAAAAATTTTTAAGCTGAAAACCCAAAATGAAAAAAAAAAAGAAATGAGAGACGGGTGACTCGGAGACAAAGAGAAGGTTTATACACGAGAGGAAATACAAAAAAAATTGGAAAAGGGGGATGCCCGAACAACCAAAAAAGAAGTTTCAGTTTCCCTTTTAGAAATGTAGCCCCTTGGAAGGACCAAACGAGGAGGTGATACGGTAATAATGGCACCCAATTTAAAGAAAGGGCTGGGTTTAAAAGAGAATCGGGATGGGAACCCCAAAGAAAGGGGGGCTCAGGGGCCCCCTTTAAAACAAATAAAGGGAAACTCAGCACACAAAAAAGACGCAAAAACACGCACAAAATGCCACCCCACAACACACAAAAGATTCAGATGGTTTGGAAAAACCATCAAGATAGACCTTTCTATTTACGAAAGGGAAAGGAAGTAATTTGAAAGTGAATTATCAGTGCCCACTTGGAAAAAAGTGGGCCCCTGTATTTTGAAAATTTTAAAATAAAGATAGCAAAAAAAGGAGGGGAGAAGGGGAAGAAAAATAAAAAAAAGGGAAAATTTCAAATTTTGGAAAGCGACTTTTTACGGATTTTAAAAAACCTTTTCGGAGGGGGACAGACGGGGGTAATTTCCAGCAGCAACGAGTACCCCCGAAAAAATGGGGGAGTTTATCCCAATTTTACAGGGAAAAAATAAATAGTTGGTTCCACCGGATAGTTATCAGAGAAAAGAAAAAAAAAGAATGGTTAAAAAGAAAAAGTGAATTAGCAAAACTAGAAAGAGAAAAAACATGGAAAAGGTTTGGGGGAAAAAAAGGGGGTATCAAAACCCTTTTGGGGGAAGTACAAAACAATAGAAAGAAAATGTAAGAAACCGGAAAAAGAAGAAGAAATAAAATATGAGGGGGAATAATAGAAAAAAGTAAGGGAAAAAAACCCAAAATTTTTAGATATATTAATGGAAAAAAAGAAAAACAAGGAAGGAATAGAAAGGAAGGAAAAAGGAATTTGTGTTTAAGATGCAATTTCAAAAGGCCCAGGGATGAAAAGTGTTTCAGACTTTTTTACAAAAGAAAGTGAATTTAAAAAAACGAAAAATAAATGCCCAAAAAAAAAAATAAGGGAAAACCTAAAAGTAGACGTTAGAAGTAAAAAGGCTAAATTTTTTTAAAATCAAGATTGGGGAGAAAAGCCCCCGGGGGCCCGAAAGGAGGCGAAATGGAAATTTAAAAAGGCAGTTTAAACCCAAATAGCAGGAAAATTACATGTAATGAGAGTTCCCCTAAAAGGGGAGCAGGGGTTCCCCCGATTGGGGAAAAAAGCCCAAAAAGTGCCAATTCACAAAAGGGGGGTGACAAAGAAGAACCACTAAAAATTTCAGGGGCCGGATCATTTTAAAAAAGTGTTAGTGGCAAAAAATTTGTGAAAAAAATTTTGGGAAGGGCAGATGGTTGGAAAAATTTTAAAAAGACAAAAAACAAATTTCAGGTTTGGCCCCCGTTTGGTTTTGAGGAGGAAGGCAAAGTACAAACAAAATTTTTTGAGCCTTTTTTCGAGAGTGAAACCCCATTGGCAAAAGGGGAAAAAGAAGGGTGGGTTTGATTTCATTTACTTGGGAACCCCAAAGAAGGCAAAATTTTACCCAAGGTACCCATAAAAGGGTGCCCCTGGAAGGCCAGAACATGTAGGAGGATTTTTAAGGGTGGGTTTTTCTGAAGTGGATGGAAAACTTTTTTTAAACAACAGAGAGATGAGAAAAAAATAATAAAAGATAAAAAAACAGAATGGTTTCAGTGTGATAAGGGGTTTCCCCAAGGGTCAGTATTGGCCCCAATGTGTTCTTGGTCATTAAAAAGCCCATGGCAGAAGGAGTAAACAGTTATATGGGGTTTAATTTGCTTTATGCTTTAAAATTTCTAAGAAAAGTAGAAAGTAAAGAAGGGAAATTGGAGGGTTTACAAAAAGGGTTTAAAATAAGGGTTTTTAGATGGATCAAAATGGGAAATGGGGTTTTAAAGCCAAAAAGTGAAAGGATGGAAATGGGCAGTAGCAAAAAAAGGGCAGAGAGGAAAGTATTTTTAGGGGGGAAAAGAAAGGGGAAAAATTTTCAAAACAAAGGTCGAAAAAAAATTGGGGTATGGATTTAAAGGGCAATTTCCAGAGGGAAACATTTTTAAACAAGATCACAGGAGTACATACCAGTTTTTTACAGGAATAAAGAATTGCATTCAAATTCCCGGATGAAGAGATGATCAAAAATTGATAACATCCTGAAATTTGACCCAAAGGGTTTAAAATGCGGCAGTTTGGTCACCAATAAAAAAAAAGGATATAAGGAAGATTAGAGAAACAAAGGGGCAGCCACAAAAATGGCTCCAAAGCCGGGGAGATTTAAAAATATGAAAAAAAAACTTTCAAGAATAAAATCCCAAAACTTTAGGGAAAAAAAAGAGAAAGGGGAGATTTTATAGCAGTGTTTAACCAATGGGTCCCTTTTTAAAAATTTATAGAAAAGATCGGGTTTGGGGTGGGAAAGAACAGAAGTAAAGAGGGATGAGAAGAAATTGAAAAAGGGCAACGCAAGAGGGATATAAAAAAAAACAGCTTCCCGTTTTAGAAGCATAGGGAAACCGGGGAAAACCCCGTGCAAAAGTGATTAAAGCCCAAAAAGTATTTAGGACTTCAAAGGCAAAAATGGATAATAGTAGATTTGGAGACGGGGACAGTACCGGGGAAGCTCTTTTTTGGGAGTTAAAATTTGGTAAAAAAAAAACCCCCACAAAAAACAAAACACAAAAAACAAAAACCCCCACCACACACACAAAAAACAACACACACACTAGGGGGTTTTACCAAAAAAAATTTTTTCTTTTTATTTCCCCCAAAAGGTTATTTTTTGTCCAAATTTCCCATAGGTTACAAGCCTGTGAAATTTAAAGGTTAAAAAAAAACTTAATTTTGAGGTCGACCCATCATCTCGCTTTTTATATGGATTTAACCCGGAAAAAAATCACATACCCGAATTGGAGGCCCCCCCCCTTCCCGACATACCCGACCCAAATGGGGTTGATTTCTGAATTCCGGGTTTAAACTCCAATTTTGACAACATTTATCAACTAAAAAAATGATTTACAGCGGCGAAAAAACTGATTTTCAATTTTGGGTTTTTATACCGTAAAAAATTTGGGGGAGGCCAACCCTGGGTTTGGGGAATTCAATAAAAGATAGAAAATAAAAAGGTTTGCATTTTTGAACCAGAAGGGTCGATTTAACATAGAAAGCTTCCCAAATTTTTATTATTTTCTAAAAACCTTTCCAAAATATGCAGAAAAATTTTAATTCTCATTTACCTATAGAAAACTTTTTTTTGGCCCAAATTTTTTGAATTGGGAATAAACAGGTCGATGAAACCACTTCTGTGTAAATCGGGTTTAAAAAAGCAAAACCCTTTTTCTTTATCTTACTAGAAGTACCCCAACCGGGGAGGGCCCCACCCCCAAAATTTTTTTTTTTAAAACCAAATAAGGGAAATTTAGCATTTAGACAGCGTGTATCCGTTTTAGTTGATAAAAAAAAGGTCTTTTGGGGTTTATAAAACCCCCGGGGAATCAGGGAAACCCAAAAACCATTTGGGCGTGAGTCGGGAAGGCCCCCAATTGGGTATGTGATATTTTCCGGTTTTTAAATCCATGATTTGAAAGCGAGATGAGGGACGAACCCCTTAAAAAAATCATTTTTCGCAAAGAAATTTTTCACAAGGAGAGGAATGCACAAAGAAAAAAAGCAGCAGTTTGGAGAAAGGGCCCGTGACTTTGAAATTCCCCCCCCTTTTTTGGGACAAAACCCCCCCCCCCCCCCCCCAAAAAAAAAAAAAAAAAAAAAAACACCCCACAAAAACACACACACACCCAACAAAAAACACACACAAAACAAATCCATGAGTTTACGGAGTTAAATGAAAGTGGGCAAGGCGTTACCGCAGTTTTCCCTTTTTTGTAACTAAACACTAAAACCCCTTTTAACCCCAGAAAATTTTATATAACTCGGAAAGGCAAAGGGGCAGGTGTAAATTTTTTTTTTTTTTTTTTATTTTTTTCTTTTTTTTTTCTTCTCTCTAATCCTTTTATTAAAATCCCCTATAGCGTGTAGGTGGCCCCCCCCGGGCTCGATGGTAGGCCCTGGAGGCTATTGAGGGTGTGATGGTTTGGCCCTCCCTGGTAGCAAAAAGGTTGTTATAGTGACCCCCGTGTTTGGAGTGGCCCCTGCCCGCCCCCCTGTGCCCTCCGAGCACTTGCAGTCGAAGGCAGAGTTAATGGCGAGGGTTGGGGTGTTTTGGGCCCATGACGGGCAGAAAGAATTAAGGGATTTATATTATTTTTTCTTTTCTTTTTTTTTTTTTTTTTTTCCCCAAATTTAGAGGGAGCTTTTGCAAAATTTCCCGGATTTGAAAAATGGCCGGGCCCAAAGCCCTATCATGTCGAGTTATAAGGGTTTTTACTGTCCCTTTTAAAAAGTGTTTTATTTTAAAAACCCCCCCTTCAAAACTTTTCAAGACATGGAAAAAGCCGCTTACCACCTATATTTTTTTGCGATTTTTTTTACCTACCTCATCAAATTGAATTTACGTTTTGGCTACCCAAACAAAGACAACAGACACACCCAAAGGCCGAACGGGCAATAAATACTTTAAAGTATTTAAATACTAAATATAAAAAACTGGGAGAAATTTTTTTAAAAACTAAAAACATTTTTCGAAGATTAAATAAAATACCAAATTTTATTTAAATACTTTGTAAAAACTTTTAAAACACAAATTGAAAATGTCCCCAAAAAAAAAGGATTTCCTTTGGTTTCCTTTGTTTTGGTTTCCTTAGAAATTTTTTTCCAGGTTAACTTTCCTAAAAAAAAGGAAATTTTCCCTTTTAAGGGAAAAACGGGTTACGTAAAAAATCAGGGTTGCCAGATAGTTTGGGGGGTTTATGGGCCAAAAATTTTGATAAAAAAGTATTACTTTTTTTATTTTGATATTTAAATAAATGTATTTAAATACGTATTTAAATACATGACAACCAATGTATTTTAAAACATTTCTAAATACACAAAGTATTTAAATACTATTTAAAACAATGTTTTGAAAACTGCCCGTCTGCACACGGGACTCCTAGTATATTTATGTCAATCAAACCTCTACCCCCATATAAGTATTTGTGTTTTTCTCCTTTTCAGAAAATAATCCTTAATTTTTTTTTAAAAGTGTCACTCAATTTTTTTAAAATATACTTTTTTTTTTTTTCATAAGGTTTTGATGGTTTGAATATTTTGGGAGCTGTTTTACTGTATCCCAAAATTTCCCCCCTGCCGTCCCCCCAAACTATTTAAAGCACAAAATAACTGGCAGAAGCTGAAAAATTCTAAGGTTTTTTGGTGATTGACATTTCCCGTGGGGAGGTTTTAACTAATTGATGTCCCCTTCCCCGCTAAAAAACTCCCTCCACTCTCCACTAAGGTGGCCACGTTTTTATTTATTCATTTTTTATAATTTTTTCACATTGCCACAAATTTCAATTTAATGTATATAATTATAGAAGAATAAATATAGGAGGCTTATTTTTTTTTGGGTTCCCGGGTTGGAGTTGGGGTCCCAAAGGAGGAGGGAACCCCTGCCCTTTCAGTGGCCCCG
>JACEEZ010013959.1:0-39065 GCA_016584305.1 Chionoecetes opilio
AGGGGGAAAAAAGGGGTGATAATCATTTGAGATATGTAATTTCATGAGGTGATTGATTATTAAGTCAGGGACAAGTGTTTATGTGTATGGATTTTAATAATTTAGTACATAGGAAGTTTTCCTTTGATAAGATCAAAAATCATCAATAGAGAATGGGTGATGAAAAAACATGGGGGGTGTGAACGTATTGCAGATTGAGAAGGGGAAGAAATAGCTCGGCCAGTACGAAAAGAAACACCTTTATGTTCTGCGAACCTAAGGGTTAGATTTCTCGACGTCTCGCCAATGTATCGAGCCTTACAACTCGAACACTCAAAAATTTATAAATTTTATTGGAGATAAGAGTTTAGGTATAGGATCTTTATATATGAAATGTGTTTTTTTTAGTAAACTAGCCGCCAAGCCGCCCTCCGGGCGGACTTTTTTGGCTAGCTCCTGCGGAGGGCTATTGGTGGTGGGCCTTCGACCCCCCACTTGTGTTTGGTGGGCCCTTCGGCCCACCAAACACAGACTCTCCGATAGCCCTTTCTAACTTTCCTGAAATCATGGATGAGAAATGTATGTATTCCCCACCCATTCACTCACCCCTTACCCATCACCCCCACCCATTCACTCACCCATTACCCATCACCCCCCCCCCATTCACTCACCCATTACCCATACCACACACCCATTCACTCACCCATACCCATCACCCCCCACCTATTCCCTCACCATCACCCATCACCCCCAACCCCTCACCCCCACTCATTCACTCACCCATCACCCCACACCCATTACCCATCACCCCACCCCTTCACTCACCCATTTCCCATCACCCTACATCAAGGTTTCCTCAATTCTCGCAACCCACTTTTTTTTCACAATTATCACTAATAGGCTGTTAAAAAAAAGAAAAAAAAAAAAAATGATCGAATCATCCATAAGTGGGCTTAAAACCTTCCCCTGGTCAACCCGGTTCCCAAAAATGTGCCATATGAGGTGATTGCGCCACGGGGGGCGGAACCTATACCACAAACACACACACACACACACACAGACAGACAGGGCACACTTTTGTTATATTATTATAAAATTACCCATCACCCCCCACCTATTCCCTCACCCATCCCCCCATCACCCCAAAACCCCTCACCCCCCAACCATTCACTCACCCATCACCCCACACCCATCACCCACCCATTCACTCACCCATTTCCCATCACCCTACATCAAGGTTTCCTCAATTGTCGCAACCCACTTTTTTTCCCCAATTTATCGCTAATAGGCTGCTAAAAAAAAAGAAGAAAAAAGTGATCGAATCAAACTCATAAATAGGCTTAAAACCTTCCCCTGGTCAACCCGGTTCCAAAAAAAGTGCCATATGAGGTGATTGCGCCACGGGGGGCGGAACCTATACCCACACACACACATACACACACACACACACACACACACACACACACACACACACAGACAGACAGACAGACACACTTTCGCTTATAAATTTTTATAATAGATTTCCCCCCCCACCCACCTATTCCCTCACCCATCACCCATCACCCCAAACCCATCACCCCACCCATTCACTCACCCATTACCATCACCTACACAAGGTTTCCTCCAAAATTTTCGCAACCCACTTTTTTTTTCACAATTAACGCTAATAGGCGCTTAAAAAAAAAAGAGAAAAAAAGTGATCGAATCATCTCATAAGGGGCTTTAAAACCTTCCCCTGGTCAACCCGGTTCCAAAAATGTGCCATATGAGGTGATTGCGCCACGGGGGGCGGAACCTATACCACCCCACACACACCACACACACAAAACACACACAGACAGACAGACAGACAGACAGACACACTTTCGCTTATATTATTTATAGAGATTACCCATCACCCCCCACCTATTCCCTCTCCCATCACCCATCACCCCCCCCCATTCAACTCACCATCATCCCACACCCCTTACCCATCACCCCACCCATTCACTCACCCATTACCCATCACCCTACATCAAGGTTTCCTCAATTCTCGCAACCCACTTTTTTTTCACAATTATCGCTAATAGGCTGCTAAAAAAAAGAAAAAAAGAAGTGATCGAATCATCTCATAAAATAGGCTAACATCTTCCCCTGGTCAACCCGGTTCCAAAAATGTGCCATATGAGGTGATTGCGCCACGGGGGGCGGAACCTATACCACACACACACACACACACACACACACACACACACACACAGATAGACAGACAGACACACTTTCGTTATATTATTATAATAGATTACCCCCACCCCCACCTATTCCCCCACCCATCACCCATCACCCCCACCCATTCACTCACCCATCACCCCACATCATTTCCCATCACCCCACCCATTCACTCACCCATTAACCAATCACTCTACATCAAGGTTTCCTCAATTCTCGCAACCCACTTTTTTTTCACAAATTTTCGCTAATAGGTGCTAAAAAAAAAAAAAAAAAAAAGAGTTATCGAATCATCTCATAAGTGGGTTAAAACCTCCCCTGGTCAACCCGGTTCCAAAAAAAAGTGCCCCTATGGGTGATTGCGCCCCGGGGGGCGGAACCATACCACCCACACACACAACACCACACACAGCCGACGGGCAGACACATTTCGCTTATATTAGAAGAGATTAAACCCCTCACCCCCCCCCTATTTTCCCCCACCCACCCCCCACCCCCACCCATTCACTCACCCATCACCACACACCCATACCCATCACCCCCCCCCATTCAATCACCCATTACCATCACCCCTACATCAAGGTTTCCTCAATTTCGCAACCACTTTTTTTTCAAATTTTCCCCCTAAAAGGCTGCTAAAAAAAAAAAAAAAAAAAAAAGGGATCGAATATCTTAGTGGGCTTAAAAACCTTCCCCTGGTCAACCCGGGCAAAAATGTGCCATATGAGGTGATTGCGCCCGGGGGGCGGAACCTTTCCACACACACAGACGACAGACCAAAGACAGACAGAAGACACACTTGCTTATATTAATTAATAATAGATTACCATCACCCCCACCTATTCCCTCCCCATCACCCTCACCCCCAACCCCCACCCCCCCCCCATTTCCCCACCCACACCCCACACCATTACCCCTCCCCCACCCCTTCACTCACCCATTACCCCTCACCCCCATCAAGGTTCCCCAATTCTCGCAACCACTTTTTTTTACAATTATCGCTAATGGCTTTTAAAAAAAAAAAAGAAAAAAAGTGATCGAAAATCTCATAAATGGGCTTAAAACCTTCCCCCGGTCAACCGGTTCCCAAAAAAGGCCATAGAGGTGATTTTCGCCACGGGGGGGGAACCTATACCACAAACCCCCAAAACCCCCAAAACTCACAGACAGACAGACAGAAAACACCTTCGTTAATTATTTAGATAATAGATAGATAGATAGAAATGTATGTATTTAACGCCACCAAACATCACCCCCAACCATTCACCACCCCTTTCCAACACCCCCCCCCCCTTCACCACCATTACCCCCCCCCCCCCACACATTCACTCACCCATTATCCATCACCACACCCATTCATCACCCATTTCCCATCACCCCCCCCTCTATTCCCTCACCCATCACCCCCCACCCATTCACTCACCCATCACCCCCCCCCATTCACCTCACCCATTACCCTCACCCTACATCAAGGTTTCCTCAATTCTTGCAACCCATTTTTTTCTTCACAATTCTCGCTAATAGGCTGCTAAAAAAAAAAAAAAAAAAAAAGTGATCGGATCATCTCAAAAATGGGCTTAAAACCTTCCCCTGCTCGAGCCGGTTCCAAAAACTGTGCCCATATGAGGGGATTCCGCCACAGGGGGCGGCACCTGGAGCGGACACACACACAACAACAGACACATTTTCGCTTTTTATTATTATAGATGGATTAGTAAAAACAAATTTAAATTATAAATTATGTTTTTAGTTTATAGATAATATAGGATTATTTTATTGTTTAAAATTTTTTAGATGTTAGCTTTAAGCAGTTTTTTTATTATTTTAACGAAATAATACCTTTTTAGCCTGATGATGCCAAGTCCCTTTGGCGAAACGTTGCACGCACACATAAAGAACCCGAAGAATGACGAGTGTTTTTGCCGCCCTGAACACCTCATGTATCAACTTTAACCATAAGAATCTACTCTACCGGCCCAGGGAGGGCAGGTATATACAGGCCGTCACGGGAGCTACACCCTCACCATGCCTCGTTTAGCAGTGATAAAACCCAGGTATTGTTGTTTATCCTCAATATTAGATTCCCCACTAATGTCCCTTTTATGATGTTCTAAAACGTAAGTATGGTTATGCTTTTCCTCACAATATCGTATATGGAGAAGACTGATTTCAAAGTAAAAAAGACTCAACTGGATATAGAATTTAAAAAACTTGTAAAGCATATGGCGTAATCCAAAACTTTCTTCAATAAAATTATATAAACCCATGCTAACCACTACATCTACATATAAGTAATTTCAATTTAAATTACTAAACCTACAACTAAAAGAGATAAAACAGGCTACTTAAAAATCATACAGGGGACTTTAATCAACCTAAATCTGATCTGAAAAACACATTGTCTTTGGGGTTTATTTTAATTTTCTTTTTAATAGATTAGTACGTAGTAATGACTCTAAATTCAAAACAGCTAAAGCTTGCATAGGAAAAAACTGTGTTCTCTAGGCATTTCTCTGAACACTCGGTCAATAAGGACAAGGTCGTAATAATCTTTCTAACAGTTCGTTAACCCCCTGCTGAAAAGATGTACTTCCCTTGGACTACCTTTTGCCTTACCAAAATTTAATATTAACTATGTTAAACAATACTTTGCATTTGGGAAATTATTAATACACTTAAATATAAAGCTAAAAAAACATTTATTTTGGATTGGGGTAACTTGGTTCAAGGCATTTCTACTATTTTCACTCATCATACCGCGAATTTTAAAGACTTCAAACATTCCTTCCCTAAACTTCACAAATTCAGTTCGATGCCTTAAATGACCTAAAACTGATAATACTATCTTAATCACTAGACCCGATAAAGGACGTGGTACAGTAATTTTAATAAAACTGTGTATATTAACAAAGCTGAATCATCCTTAATGATAAAAACTAAATTTAAAGTCCTTACTGATAAAACATTTTCTTTCATTACTAAAATGGTGGACAGCCCTTTATCCGTCATCTTAGAGCATTACTTAAATTAAAAGTTATTACTAAAGAAGCCTTCAATTATATATTTCCTAGCGGTTCCCCCCGGGTGTCCTCTATGGATTCCCCGAAAACTCATAAAATAGGTAACCCCTTACGCCCTATTCTTAGTACATTGGCACTTTTAATTTATAATTAGCTAAATACTTTGTCCCGATAATTGACCCCTAACTACCAATGAATATACAATTAAGAACTTTTTGATTTTGCACATGAATTAAAAACAATTAACATAACAATGCAGTAATGGCTAGTTTTGAATCCAATCCCTATTTACAAAAATTTCCATTAGATGAGACTATTGAGATCATCACTGATAATTTATTTCAAAATGTTACCACTTTGCTTAAACTACACAAAAAAACAATTTCTGATTTTTTAACATTAGCTATAAAAGAAATCTCCATTCATATTTAATAAAAAACTTTATGTCCAAATGATGGGGTTTCCATGGGGTTTTGCTTGGGGCCTTCCCTTGCCAATGCTTTTTTAGTTTTCATGAACAAATTTGGCTGTCTGACTGTCCTACCTCTTTTAAACCTTTTATTATAAAAAGTTACGTTGATGACACCTTTTAAATGTTTAAGAATGTTGAACTATTTCCCCTTTTTTTTAATTACCTTAATTCTAAACACCCAAATATTAAATTCACCCTATGAAGTTGAAAACCAGTTTTTTTCTTTTTCTTTTTTTTTCATCACAAAGGGAAATGGCCAAGGGCACAACAAAAATGGGTAACACAAAGCCCGCTTAGTTGCCAGTCCCTATAAAGAAGACAGTAAAATAATAAATACAAACAGAGGAGTAGGCCAGTTAGTTCGGGAGGGGGTCTTGTTACTCTTTTTTGAAAAGATTTAAGTCATAGGAAAGTGGAAAAATAGAAACAGGAAGAGAGTTCCATAGTTTACCAGTGAAAGGGATGAAAGAGTAAAGATACTGATTAAACTGTTGCATTAGGAAGATGGACAGAATAGGGATGAGAATGAGTAGAAAGTCTTGGCAGCGGAGGCCGCGGGAGTGGGGGAGGCATGCAGTTAGCAAGTTCAGAAGAGAGTGAGCATGAAAATAGCGGTAGAAGAGAGCAAGAGAAGCAACATTGCGGCGGTGATTTAAAGATTGAAGACAGTCAGTCAGAGGGAGGAGTTGATGAGACGAAAAGCTTTTGACTCAACCCTGTTTAGGAGAGCTGTATGAGTGGATCCTCCCCAAACATGTGAGACATACTCCAAACATGGGCGGGATAAGGCCCCTGTAGAGAGCAAACCCAAATTTGGGGGGGAGAAAAAAAAGGACGCAGACGCCACAGCACAACTAACTTCTTAGAAGCTGTTTTAGCAAGAGATGAGATGTGAGATTTCCAGTTCAGATTTTTTGTAAAGGATAGTCCTAGAATGTTCATTGTAGAAGAAGGAGACAGTTGAGTGTCATTGAAGAAGAGGGGATAGTTATCTGGTAGGTTTTGTCGAGTATATAGGTGAAGAAATTGAGTTTTTGAGGCATTGAACAAAACAATGTTTGCTTTGCTCCAATCAGAAATTATAGAAAGATCAGAAGTTAGGCGCTCGGTGGCATCTCTCCGTGAATCACTTAGTTCCTGTTGAGTTGGACGTCTAATAAACGACGTTGAAAAATGCAGGGTCGAATCATCAGCGTAGGAGTGGATAGGGCTTTGAGTTAGACTTAGAAGATCATTAATAAATAATAGAAAGAGAGTGGTGATAGGACAGAACCCTGGGGAACACCACTATTGATAGATTTAGGAGAAGAACAATGTCCGTCTACAGTAGCTGCAATAGAACGGTTTGAAAGGAACTTAAAATGAAGGTACAGAGAGAAGGATAGAAACCGAATGAGGGTAGTTTGGAAATTCAAGATTTGTGCCAGACTCTATCAAAAGCTTTGATATGTCAAGGGCAACAGCAAAAGTTTCACCGAAACCCCTAAAGGAGGATGACCAAGATTCAGTTAGGAAAGCTAGAAGATCGCCAGTAGATCGCCCTTTACGGAAACCGTACTGACGATCAGATAGAAGATTGTGAGCAGATAGATGCTTAAGAATCTTCTTATTAGTATAGATTCAAAAACTTTAGAAAGGCAGGAAGTCAAAGCTATAGGACGGTAGTTTGAAGGATTAGAACGGTCACCCTTCTTAGGAACAGGTTGGATGTGAGCAAACTTCCAGCAAGAAGGAAAGGTGGAAGTAGATAGACAAAGACGGAAAAGTTTGACCAGGCAAGGTGCAAGCACAGAAGCACAGTTTTTGAGAACAATAGGAGGGACTCCGTCAGGACCGTAAGCCTTCCGAGGATCTAGGCCAGAAAGGGCAAAGAAAACATCATTCCGAAGGATCTTATGAAGGCATATTAGATTCAGATGGTGGAGGAGAAGGCGGACAACCCTCATCACAGCCGAGTGAATTTTTAAGCAAAAATGTTTGAGCGAAGAGTTCAGCTTTAGAAGTAACATATGAGACAGCTGTGGAGCCATCTGGGTGAAGCATATGAGGGAAGATGAAGACTAAAAATTGTTAGAGATGTTATTAGCTAGATGCCAGAAGTCCACAAGAGGAATTTGAGGAATTAATCACTACATTTCTAATATCTTAGTTCACGTAAGGATATTATTTTCTACCGCAGTCTATCGTAACCTACCTTCACAAGACTTGGTACTTCAGTATTTATCATTCATCCCTAACCTTTTTTAAAACCATCTTATTAAAGACTTACTACCAGATGCTATAGGTTCTCGCTCCAATCTGTTTGGCCTCTCTATGAAATTAAATTTCCTTACTACATTTTCGAAATAATTTTTCCCCTTAATTGATAGAAAAAAACAATCTTCTAGTTTCTTAATGAAAAGTTCAACTCCTAAGTCGAGTCATCCGAATCTCTATTAACCACATTATATTACACTTCCATTTTATGGCCATCTTATTTATGTCATCGTAAAAACTCAGATCTCCTAAGTTACCTTTCTAACTTTAAATTTATTTGTTTTTACTAATCCATTACTATAAAACACTTTCAAATATAAAGATCCTATACCTAAAACCCTTATCTCCAGATAATTTATGAATTTGAGTGTTCGAGTTGTAAGGCTCGATACATTGCGAACGTCGAGAATCTAACCCTTTGGTTAGGCAGACATAATGTGTTTCTGTTCGTACTGGCCGAGCTATTTCTTCCCCCTTCTCATCTGCAATACGTTCACACTCCATGCTTTCATCACCCCATTCTCTATTGATGATTTTAGAGTCTTAATCAAGGCAACTTCTCTAGTGATACTAAATATTAGAATCCCTACACACATCAAGCACTTGTCTCCTGATCTTAATAATCAAGTCACCTCATGCCATTACATATACTCAAATTATTATCACACTGTTCGATCGTCCGTATCACGTTCCGTCGCCTCATAGGAACCGAATGGCGTACCTGTAATATCATTGTTCTTCAGTCTCTGCCAACCCAAGACACATACACTTCAAGTTTTGTTAAATTATAAAATAGGTTTTTAGTTTATAGATACTAGAGGATTATTATATTGTTTTAAATTTTTAGATGTTAGCTTTTAGCAGTTTTACATTATTTTAACGAATATAAATACCATTTTAGCCTGATGATGCCAGTGCCTTGCGAAACGTTGCACGCACACATAAATAACCCCGACGAATGACGAGTGTGTTTGCCGCCTGAACCTTCCATCCTCCTTGTATTTTATATATATATATATATATATATATATCATTACTATTTACACTATATGGTATGTTACAATACAAGTCCAACGGGTTCTTTACAAATGGCCAAGGAGCTTAAGTCTTAATAGAACAGGCCAGAACAAATAATATCGTGACAAGTACTCACTTCACTCACAGGTGAATTGAGTACACACTCAGCTTCCATGGAGTCTTAGCTTAGGAGCGCCAGTAATCGCGTATCCCCCTCTTCCTGCTTTCCGCCCCTCGCCGCGTCTTATACAGAAGGTTTTCTTTCTTGAACAGTTGTTTTATACGAACTGCTGAGTGCGTGGAATGGAAGGTGCCGCTCGCTGTTTCACACGCGAGCGCAAACACGCCCAACGTTAGTTGTGTTCTGTTCCCATGTGTGCATTTGCTTTCACCTAAGATAAGTGGCTTTTAGTCCACATAAACACACAAAACACCGACTATGTATTCTCACGAATTCAAGCAGCAGCGGAACAATGATTAGTCAATGTCACATTATCAAGAGGTAGTCTCGGTCGAGCAACACATACAGCTGTGTTGCTGAAAAGGGGCTGACCACGTACATACACCTCCAACATGAAATACTGCTGATAACATATGCTTTCATCATACACATACTACATATACTATTCTAGTGCCATACATCGCTCGTCAACTACCTTTCGATTGCGTCCCCGCGATGGCTAAGACAGCTACCTCCATGTTACAGCTTGTGTACGAAAGATTCTCGGTGTTGCGGGCAACGCTCCTAAAAAACATGGCTATACAGGAGGTTCATGACAAACATAGCAAAGAGGAATCACAATAATAATTGTTGGTATCAAAAGTTAATTCTATAAGGATAAAGCCATAAATATATTGGTAGAGTCCTTTACAGCAGTATTCAAATCTGAAAGGCTATTAGAAAACAAATTAACTCAAAGGCTGTTAGATTTGTTAAAATCCCTGCAAATTCATTAAAAGTCGTTTGTAAAATTCTACTGCGTGTCACTTAATAATACTCGAGGTTATGAGTAAGGACAAAATACCGTAGGTTTGGCCCTGATGGCATTAAACAAGTAGCCTGGCAGTTTATATAAATATAATTGTTTATTAATTATATTTGTACTTAGACCTGCTTCGTTAAACGTGAGGGGTGAAACTGCTTCGTAAACTTCTCAGCTAATAAAATTTTACTCCGGTCTTACTACGGAAATTATCACATCTTAAATAATCATATATTTATGTTGCCATACCAGAGATATTTAATCCTCTGAAAGTTATAGGAGCTGATTACAGCTCAAATAGTATTATAAATCATAAAAATGTGCGCTGGGAGTGGAAATGGCAGTAACCTCCCTTGAATGCGCAACATGGCTGTGCTGCTTTTTTTTAGAGTAATGATACTATAATACTTATTTTATCCTGTTATTTTTGAGTCCACACGGTAATTTAAACTGAAGGAGTAATACAGCTGTATAATTAAATAGAAATTGAGACTTTCAGGTCTTTAAAAAAATGGTATCACGCTAAGATATGCATTTACTTTTTTTTTTTTTGCACATCAACAACGAGTAATGTATGTATTTATCCTCCTCTGAAAAGTGATAAAGCTGCCTTCAGGCTATGAATGTATTCTAAGCAATAAAAATGTGCTAAGGATAGCTAATGTCTTAATTAATCTCATTTGACAAAGGACCCCTGTGGCACCTGCTCGAAATTATCAATACTTATTGTGTTATAATATCCTTACATAACCTAATGTATTCCTGCAGAGAAACTTGTGCTTAAATAGCACCAGTGGCCTGATGGAGAGTCACGGCACGGGTAAAAAATAACTACCTGCAAACGGATGTGTTAGGAATTAACATCTGGTTAGTAGAGGAGATACACTGAGTTTCAGCAGGGTTATTATAATGTTACCACCGGAAGGTACTCGGAGTGATTACTTCATCCTCATTCAGGAGGTACTTCCTCAAACACAGGTTAACTTTCCATGTACTTTCACTAACCTGATTCTCAGAGGATAGGAGTTCATGTGTTTTATACATTCTAGCAACTTTCTTCGGTTGACTAATTTACTTCACCAACATTCTAACTGTGCTACAGCGTCTTAAATTCATAAGTAAACTTTAATTAGTTAAATAATACTCATCACCCATCTTCTGTCTAAAAGGCAATTCTACAAGGAGAAATGATATATTGCCATATAGGGATGATATGAGAAGCGATCAATTATCAAGAATTAACAAGAAATTATGAAGCAATAGTGGTAAATAATTTTAAGTGCATCTACAAAAAATAACTGACAAGTTAATCACTACAAATCTTCACATGGCTATATAAGCTAAAATATATGTGCAGCTACGCTATCTCCACCGTCTTATGTAAACAGGTGGCGTAATTAACATACATCTCATGTAATGTCAGCTAACGATGTGGCTTGTACTCACTAAAATCCTTGTAATCTCTGCACGCCAAGGTTCACTCGTACGCAGAGTCGCAGTCAATTAAGGGCGTTCCTCCAAGGGGGGTGTAAACGGCGAGGAGGCAATTGTTGTCTGTTGACGGGCTGTGGGCGAAGGCTGGCCTTGGGGCGGCTTGGGTGGGCGTCGGTTCAGTGTGGAAGGACAGGGAATTTAACGCGCGTTCCGTCTTCATGATACAACTCATCTTGTCCCTTTTCGTCCGTCTTCCCCGAAAAAAAAAGCCTTGTACATCATTGTCCTCTTGATACAGCTGAATCCCAATGGGCAATTTTTATGCAAGGGATGTTAATGTCGCCTTATTCTCTATATACAGAGCAGTGTAGATTCTAAGTGATTATTTGTGATAACAGTGTTTACGATGACTAGAAGCTGCTGACACGGCCCCTTTCTGAGTCGTGAGGTCCGTGATGACAACAGCGTTAATCAATCTTTTCTCTCACTGTGACTCCCGTCACGCTTGTCTCTAAAGCTCCGCTCACTTGTTCAGATGCTTATTCCACAATACATCGTCCTCCCCTTCACTTGTATTAGTATGTTACTCGTCCATTACTGAAGGGCACACTTATCTACTTATCGTTATGCGTATTCTACCGTATGTTACCGATTGTTCACCAGTTTTTTATGTTTACCCCATATTTTCTTAGCTTGTTCTTTACAGGTAACGGGATCTACCCTGTAAGATACAGGTCCATGACGTGTAGGGGGTTATTGCAGTATGCCTCACTGTATCTCCGGTAACTTGATTTGCTGCTCAGAGATACACCTCAATTATGGTAGTACTTGCAAGTTGTCGAGCGGGTTTAAGTAGGCCTGCTGATTCAAGTAACGTATAAGTATTGTAAGTATAAGGTAAGTGCTAAGTAATCGAGTGAATACAATCCTATTATTATAAATTATAATTTTATTATATATATTATACTATGTACACTATAAGGCTATGGTTTACAATTAAAAGTCACGGGTTCCTTACAAATTGGCCAAGGACGCTTAGTCTTAATAGACAGGCAGAACAATTATATCGTGAACAAGTACTCACTCCCTCACAAGGTAAGTGAGTAACAACACTCAGACTCACATGGAGTCTTAGCTTATGAGCGCCAGGTATCGCGTCCTCCCCTCTTCTGACTTTCCGGCCCCTCGCCGCGTCTTATAAAGGAAGGTTTCTTTCTTGAACATTTGTGTATAACCGGAACTGGCTGAGTGCGGTGGAATGAGACGTCCGCTCGCTGTTCCTCACGGCGATGACGCAAACACAAACAACGTTAGTTGTGTCTGTCCATGTGTGCATTTGCTTATTCACTAGAGATAAGTGGTTTTTAAGTACACAGACACAGACAAACCCGCTATGCATTCTCACGAATGCAAGCAGCGCGAAACAAAATGATTATTTCCATGTCAACATTATCAAAGGGTAGTGTCTGTCCGGCAGCACATTAACAGCTGCGTTGCTGAGAGAGGCGACACACGTAACATAACCCTCCACAGACTACTGCTGATAACTATATGTTTCATCAACACATAATACATATAAATATATCCAGCTGCCATAACACTACACGCCCGCACGCCCGCACGCCCGCCCTCCCGCCCACCCACCCACCCACCCCCACCCACCCCCCAAACCACGCACGCACGCACGAGCACGCACGCACGCACCACAGCACGCACGCACGCACGCACGACGCACGCACGCACAAGAGTATAACATTACAGATATCATCGTCGAAAATTAAATGTATGGTAGAGGAAAAACTGATTAAACTCAAAGCGCGCAATATGAAACGAGGAGAAGAGAGGAAGAAAAAAAAATCAAACCCACATCGCCTTCACCTTTTCAACCTGTCCAGTTCCTTCTTCTCCCTTTCTTTTATCATGATTTAGACGAAGAGGAAGCATCAAAGAGGGCCAATAAAACACGTACAGTCTAATCAACTTGCGACAGGATGAGAAATTAGTGTCTGGGGACGAGATGACGCGGGGCTCGACCTGCCTTCTGATGCCTACAGAGCGGCTGCTCCGTGCGTTCCTGCTGCGATGATACGATGATGATGATGATTGGTGATGATGATGATGTGATGATGATGACGAGATGATGATGATGGTGAGATGATGAGGATGATGATGATGATGATGATGGTGATGATGATGATGATGGTGATGGTGATGGTGGTGATGATATGATGAAGATGATGATGATGGTTATGATGAATGCATGATGATGGTGATGGTGATGATGACGATGTGATGATGATGATGGCTGATTATTACGAAGACGACTTGGAGAGGATAAAGAAGAGGCGAAGGTCTGAGAGAAGACTATGAAAGCAAAAGTTAGATCGGCTGAGGCAAGATAACAGGCGGTACACGATGGTGAAAAGAATAAATCTCTTTTAACAGAAAACATTTAAATAAAAGGGAGCCATGTGATGAACATATAAAAAAGGGAATTGGGATGGAAGCTCTTATGAACAAAATAATGTATAATTGAACCTAGACGAATGTATTGTAAAGTCACAAGGGTCGGAGCCACGTTACTGGAGTCAGAAAAGATCACGAAGACAACAAAAAACCTGACAGATTTGAACAACCACACATCCATCAAACTTACCATACTAAACCCATACTTATAACTGATTTAAACATATATAAATAATTATAATATAATATTATCTCTTTTTCTTGTTATCTGTGTTATTGATACTGACAAAGTTACCCGTAGTAAATATTATCTCTGAAAGACATCAGAATGCTTTGTCCACTAACCGTGTTTATGTCTCTCTTCTCTCTCTCTCGTCTCTCTCTCTCCTCTTCTCATCCTCTCTCTCCTCCCATCCTGGACTCTGATCCTCTCTCTCTCTCTCTCTATCTCTCTCTCTCTCTTTTCCATCTCCCTTGGATGGAAATTGTAGAGAAATTGGACTGCTGTGGCATTGCCATGTAATATGTGCCCCAGGATGTAAAAAATTACCTATCTTTCACCTATCTGTAAGAAATTTGAATAACCTGGCCGAACATAGTTTAAAACCATCCCAGGATGACCTTAACCTTTTTCTGAAAGATTGGGGTAAATTAGGACAGAAATAGGGGACCACGGTGCCCCCTTAAGTTAACTGAACAGACGGATATTCAGTGAATTGTAGTAAGAGACTCTGCGGTTATACTTTGCCATGTTTCCTAACTCCTTAGACGTTTATGCAATAATATTATGTACTTTATTATTTATTATCCTTATCATGATCATCATGTTGTTGTTGTTGTTATTACTATTATTATTTATGATCACTGTTTTTATTGTTATCACTATATTATTATCATCAAAATTACCATTTTTATCATTATTATATCATTATATTATCACTACCAGAAGTTACACGTATAAGTCTGGACATAGAAGACAATCGGAAGGCTTTGTACACATAACCCGTATTTAAAACTCCTCTCTCTCTCTCTCTCTCATCTCTTCTCTCTCTCTCGTCTCACTCTCTCTATCTCTCTCTCTCTCTCTCCTCTCTCTCCGGGTAGTGGCGTGCCTCGTTCTACCTCTCGTGCCTCCCTTACATCCCCTCCACTCCGCTCAGTGTCACCGGCACACCTCCCCTCGCCGCCGCTCCTCCTCCTCCTCCTCCTCCTCCTCCTCCTCCTCCTCCTCCTCCTTCCTCCTCTCCTCCTTAAAGGATCGTAGAATCCGTGAGTACTTGATAGAAACATTTAAGATCCCTAAGGTTTTGATGTCATTAATCAAGAGAACCTATTCGGCTTTTCAACTCAAGTGACACACGACAATAATGGTTTAAAAAACTAAACGGCAACGTTGCATCACCGACTCCGTAAAAATTTTTCAATGTTAGAGTCGTTGATCGTGGAACAAGTTACCAGCAATGTTGTCCGGGAGCCAGCACAATAACTACATTCAAAAACAGACTTACGCAGCACTGTAAGTTAAAATGGGTATTGATAGTGCGAATTCGATCTAGTCCCCCGTATGCTATTAGTTGTAGTGGTAGTGTAGTTGTTAGTAAGTATTTTTCATATCCTATCATTCTGCACTATGAAACTTCATTTTTCCTATCCTCTTTAGGGACTTGTACATTTCCAACTGTTTTTCCTTACAAGTAAGTTGATAGTTAGTGTATGTAATGTGTTTCAGCAGATACCCTCGCTATGGACCCATAGGTCTCAATGGTGTCTGTTGTTCCTATGTAATCCTATGTATCCTATGTAATCCTATGTAAGTCCTCCTTCCTCCTCCTCCTCCTCCTCCTCGCTTTGATCAAGACACTCGCCTCACACTGCCGGGTACAGCCGTATGATCGGGCACACACGGCAATAGTGAATGTCGAGAGAATAGACAAGGAATTTAACAAAAAGCAAAGTTTCCACTCACCTGATTACCAAGAATGGGAATTGTGTAAGTCGTGGGAAGAAAGCAAATATATTGTTAGAATTGTAGTCCGAAAAGCTATAGTCGCATTCACACCTTCTCAGCTTACATCCCGTACCTGTTTAACTACATTATTATTATTATTTAATTATTATTATCATTATTATTGTTATTTTGCCGGGGGGGTTTATTGTTAAAAAAACAGCTATCACGCTTAAAACTTTTTTATTTTTACTTTAATTTGTACATTTTTTCGTGGGTTTGGTACGCCCACGAGCGTACAGCCCACGAAAAAATGTACAGCCCACGAGCCTCGGGACACCACTACCGGCAACAATGTCCTGCGCCAGATTCATGAGGTCGTCGGAGAAGCACCGCTGGGTCAGGATGTCCGTGCGTCCTCCTCCGAGCGGCGGGGCAGCGGCAGCCACCAGGGGGAAGGGGTTCGCACCTCCAAGGGGCGCCGACTCTTGCTGATCGTCAGTGCGTTATAAGGTCGCCATATCATTTTGTTTGGTCCATAACACTAGCTGAGGGATTCCCTGAGTGAACAAGGGTTTACGGCATGGAAGGAGACAAACCCAAATGGCGTTCTACCTTGCCGGGTATTAGCCCGGGGACTCAAACCCACGTTCTTCTTGGACCTCGCGGTCCTCTCGTTGTGAGCCAAATGAGCTTGCACTACACCACTGGGCCTCTATCATAATAATGATAATTTTTAACTATAATGACATTAAATAAAAATACTAATGATAATGATAATAATGATCTATATAATATTGATAATATTATGAGGATTATAATTATAATACTGATAGTGATAATAATAAGAATAATATTAACAATGATAATGATATATTTTCTATGTATATTGAAATCAATTAACGTTGTGTGTGTGTGTGTGTGTGTGTGTGTGTGTGTGTGTGTGTGTGTGTGTGTGTGTGTGTGTGTGTGTGTTGTGTGGTGTGGTGTGTGATAGAGAAGAGAGAGAGAGAGAGAGAGGAGAAATAGAGAGAGAGAGAGAGAGGAGAGAGAGAGAGAGAGAGAGAGAGAGGTCCAAATTTAGTAGATCCTTGGGATAGACCACCATTCCATCTGCATCTAGTTTCCGCTCCAATTAATATTTAGCACAGCTCTCTACTCTTATTTTTTTTTTCTCTCCTCTCTCATCTCTCTCCTCTCTCTCTCTCGCTCCTCTTCTCTCTCTCTAATATCTACCCATCTTCTTGATCACGCGCTGGACACACGCCGCCAGCTGTTATTCTCCCGAAAGAGGTCAGAGATCCTTTTGGGGGTAAAGCTGGTACATTATGCACCACCACACCGCCTCCCTTTGCCTCAAGGGGACAGTAACAACCTATGTGTCCGAGCTGTCCACCCTCTGAATCCATGGCGTGAGCGGGCTGAACTGCGGCCTCAACATCAGGCGGAAGTGCTTTCAATCTCCATGCATGTGTGTGTGTTTGTGTGTGTGTGTGGTGTTGTGTGTGTGTGTGTGTGTGTGTGTGTGTGTGTGTGTGTGTGTGTGTGTGTGTGTGTATTCATCTTTTTTTTTTATCTAGTTGTATTTTCAGGGCATGAGCATCGCTCGTATGCCCCGTCCTCCATATAAAGAAAAATTTATATTGCATACATCCTTAGTGTTTAGTTTTGGCCGAAGCAGCACACCCCGGAGAGCAGTCACAAACCCCGGCTAACACCCGTACCACATTCACTGCCTGGGTGGACAGGGGCTCGGGTTTTAAAGTAAACACCCATCTGTTCCGATCCGCCCCGGGGAATCGAACCCGGGGCTTCTCGTTGTGAACCGGCGTGCCTTCCCCTACACTACGGATAACCCTTCGGTACCCTACGGAGTGTGTGTTTTAACTGTGTGGTGTGTGTGTGGTGCAGTGTGCGTGTGCGTGTGCGTGTGCTGTGCGTGTGCGTGTGTGGTGTGTGTTGTTGTGTGTGTGCTCTCACCCTCATCAGAATTTTCAGTGAGACATGAATTATAATAGCATTGGTTCTCTCCGCCGCACTGAAATATTTATTTTCTGTGGTATATCAGATAGAATTGAATTAGTTACGATATCAGGTTAAGTTTTGGTGATGGCGTCTTTACATTGAGCTATGTCAGAGGCCTCTGACCCTCATATATATTACACGTGAGTAACGTGCTTACAATATTGTGCTCCCCACAGTCTATACGGTCTTCCGAACGTCTGGCCGAGTTTTGGCTCACGACGGCGCACCTACGTCCACGCGATCCGGCCACCCCAGCCCTCTGAGCTCCATGAGCTCATTCTACTCATGTAGCATACTGAGAGGCGGTGGGATCCGCGCCCAGCGCCCACGTTCTGTCCTCCCCATATTCCATTTTTAAGATAATATAACTAACTAACAATAAAAAACAATAATAATAAAAATAATAATAATATTTACTCCCCATGACTATAGTAGTAGTAGTGTATTAGTAGTAGTGTTGTAGTAGTAGTAATAGTAACGTAGTAGTATTATTAATAGTAGCAGTAGAAGTAGTCGTATAGTAAGTGAGTATTTGTAAAGGCAGTATTGTATAGCCAGTAATCGTAGTGTTAGTAGTTAGCAATAGGCAGTGGTAGTAATAGACCTTAAACAACCGACAATTGTATTAATGGATCATGTTAGTTACTCAAATAAGCAGTACATGAAAACAGAATGGATGGTAATGAACAATACTGAACAAGGCTAATGCGTCGTGTTGGGGGCTGGGAAGGAAGGAGGGACTAGGCTGCGCAGCTGAGTCACGTGTCAGAATCACGTGTTACATCCTCCCACGCCCCACCACGTGCCACTGCTTTTAAGTATTGTTTATTACAGCCATGCGGTTTTCATGTACTGCCTTATTTGTAAATAACATGTCATTACTACCAATGTGTTGTTATAAGCTAAGTTAATGTTCCATACAGTAGATAATGTTAATCATTCATAATTTCCCAAAGGCAACCTCGAGTACACAAACTGGGTCACCTGGATCGCGGACGGTCAGTCACTCCCCACCCCCAACCTGCGCGTCTGAAGACGTATGATGCGGGTTCAGACTACAACGTATTTTCTACGTGCTCTTGTAACGTGACGTCTCGTGACGTCACCGGTGACGTCACTCCTGCTTGTGTGACCTTAAATGACGTGCGTCTGGAGGCAAAAAGATTCGGAGCCTCCAATTCTTTTGTGGCGGGCCTGTGTTGAGCGGTGGTGCCAACAATTTATGAACATTTATACGTCACAAGTTTTGCATAATCAAAATAATGCTGTTTCCAAGGTCTGGTTTAAAATATATTTTATATCAGTGAATTCTTCTGGAAGACAATATTAGTAATGGAAGACATACATGTGTGAAAATATTGTGTCCCGCTGCTTGAAGGCGGAACAAGCGCACCGCTGCTTGAATGTAAGCTCCACCCAACACCACTCCTATATATGTATTTTCCCTGCGTATTTCTCGTGTCTCTAGTCTAACCACCTCTCGACGTGCCCCTCTAGTAGCTTACTATATACCATCCTTCCTACAGCATCACGCTACGCCACCAACACTCTCTACATACCGTGCAATAGGTAGTAATTATTAGTGCTTGAAAAATAAGCGCCACGGATGCGATATTCAACACCTGTGGACCCCGCTATACAGAATCCCAATTGTAATCTTTGCATAGCGCTGTTGTCCAGGGATTATAGCGCTATATGGTAGGCAGGGAGTGAAGGGGGATATAGTGAGAGAGTAATAGGTGGTGTCATGGGGTACCAAAGGAGGCAAAGTAAATGAAAGCAGGCGTTTTATACTGCAATTTATTCTATAAGAACGAGCTGGAGTGACCAGTGAGACGAGGTACGTCATCGTGACGTCACGGGGACGTCTGATAACAAGACGCACGTAGCAAATACGTGTAGTCTGAACCGGGCCTTATACTGTGGATCAAACCTCGAGAGCCGCGACCTCGCTTGTTAGATGTTGTCATTTTGTGTC
Source organism: Chionoecetes opilio (assembly GCA_016584305.1). Classification (NCBI taxonomy): domain Eukaryota; kingdom Metazoa; phylum Arthropoda; class Malacostraca; order Decapoda; family Majidae; genus Chionoecetes; species Chionoecetes opilio. Next base: position 19,784 of record JACEEZ010013959.1, read on the forward strand.
ATTAGAATTGTTACACAGTGTCCAGTGGTCGTGGCCAAGATTTTGGTCATATCTTGTTACCAAGAAACTTTTGAAACAGACCTTAACAGGTTTGTTTTTCAGTAATCAGTAAAGACAAACAAACAAACAATACCAATAAAAACAAACAAACGACAACATTGAATCATACCACTCGCGTAGCACGGGTGGTAACAATGATAATCAATGATTATAATAGTGTAATGAACAATAATATAATAACAATATACTATTAATTTTTTAATCTATAGCTACTACTACTATAATAATAATAGTAGTAATATAACAATTGATGTAATAAGTGATAATAATACTAATAATATAGAAAAATAAACAAAATAATAATAAAGATAGACAATAATAATGATAATAATAATAATATACTATATTATGATAATTGATACTCGAGGTCCTTCCCGCAGCCCCTTGATACAAAGAGTCCTTTCCCGCGCCCTTGATACACGAGTCTTCCCGCGAGGCCCCTTGATACACGAGTCCCTTCCCGCAGCCCCTTGATACACTAGTCCCTTCCGCGCAGCCCCTTGATAACGTTCCTTCCGCAGCCCCTTGATACACGAGGTCCCGACCCCTTGTCCCCGCAGCCCCCTTGATACAAGAGTCCTTCCTACGTTCCCCTTGATACAAGAGTCCTTCCTCACAGTCCCTTGATACACGAGTCCTTCCCGCAGGGCCCCTTGATACACGATCCTTCCCGCAGCCCGCCTTGATACCGAGTCATTCCCCGGCAGCCCCTTATACACGAGTCCCTCCCCGCAGCCCCTTGATACACGAGTCCCTCCTCAGCCCTCTTAATACAAAGAGTTCCTTCCCGCGGCCCCTTGATACACAGTCCTTCCCAGCAGCCCCTTTGATACACGAGTCCTTTTCCCGCAGCCCCTTGATACAAGATTCCTTCCCGTCATCCCCTTGATTACAAGCGTCCTTCCCGCAGACACCTTGATACACGAGTCCCTTCCCCGCTGGCCTTGATACACTAGTCCTTCCGCAGCCCCCTTGTAACACTAGTCCTTTCGCGCAGTCCTTGATACACGAGTCCTTCCCGCACCTCTTGATACAAGAAGTCCTTCCCGCAGCCCTTATGACCGAGTCTTCCGCAGCCCTTGATACACGAGTCCTTCCAGCATTGCCCTTGATACAACGATTCCTTCCGCAGCCCCTTGATACACGAGTCCTCCCCGCAGCCCCTTGATAACAAGAGTCCTTCCACAGTCCCTTGGATACAGAGTCCTTCCCACAGTCCCTTGATACACCGAGTCTTCCCGCAGCCCCTTGATACACGATTCCTTCCCGCAGCCCCTTGATACAAGAGTCCTTCCCGCCGCCCCTTGATACACGATCTTCCCCAGTCCTTGATACACGAGTCATTCCCGCAGCCCCTTGATACACGAGTCCCTTCCGCAGCCCTTGGATACACGAGTCCTTCCCGCAGCCCCTTGATACACGAGTCCTTCCGCAGCCCCTTGATACCGAGTCCTTCCCGCAGCCCTTATACACGAGTCCTTCCCGCCGCCCCTTGATACACGAGGTCTTCCTGCAGCCCCTTAATACGCACGAGTCCTTCGCAGCCCTTGATACACTAGTCCTTCCCGCAGCCCCTGATACACGAGTCCTTCCCGCAGCCCCTTGATACACGATCTTCCCCGCAGTCCCTTGATACACATCCCTTCCCGCAGCCCTTGATCCACGAGTCCTTCCGCGCCCTTGATACACGAGTCCTTTCCCCGCAGCCCCTTTGATACAAGAAGTCCTTGCCCACAGTCCCTTTCATCTTAACATCGAGTCCTTCGCGCGGCCCCTTGATACCGAGTTCCTTCCCACGCCCTTGATACACGAGTCCCTTCGCGGCCCCTTGATACACGATCCTTCTCGCAGTCCCTTGATTACACGAGTCCTTCCCGCAGCCCCTTGATACCCGAGCCTTCCCCGCAGCCCTTTGATACACGAGTCCTCCCGCAGCCCCTTGATACAAGAGTCCTTCCACATTCCCTTGATACAAGAGTCCTTCCCGCCGCCCCCTTGGATACACGAGTCCTCCCGCGGCCCCTTGATACAGTCCTCCGCAGCCCCTTGATCAAGAGTCCTTCCCGCAGCCCTTGATACACGAGTCCTTCCCTCCCGCAGTCCCACCCTTGATAACACGAGTCTTTCCGCAGCCCCTTGAACCAGTCCTTCCCACAGTCCTCCTTGATACCCGAAGTCCTCCCGCAGCCCTTTTGATAACCAGTTCCTTCCCGCAGTCTCGTTTGATACCCGATCCCTTCCGCAGCCCTTGATACAACTAGTCCTTCCCGCAGGCCTTGATACACTAGTCCTTCCCGCATCCCCTGATACACGAGTCCTTCCCGCAGTCCCCTTGAACAGAGTCCTTCCCGCGGCCCTTGATACACGAGTCATTCCGCGGCCCCTTGATACACGAGTCATTCCCGCAGCCCCTTGATACACGAGTCCTTCCCGCAGCCCTTGATACACGAGTCCCTTCCGCAGACCCCTTGATACACGAGTCCTTCCCGCAGCCCCTTGATACACGAGTCCCTTCCGCAGCCCCTTGATACACGAGTACTTCCCGCGTCCACCTTGATACACGAGTACCCTTCCCGCTGGCCCTTGATACACAGTCCTTCCCGCAGGCCCTTGATACACAGTCCTTCCCGAGGCCCCTTGATACACGAGTCCTCCCACGGCCCCTGATACACGAGAGTCCCTTCCCGCGGCCCCTGATACACGAGTCCCTTCCCGCTAGCCACCTTGATACACAGTCCTTCCTGCAGCCCCTTGATACACGAGTCCTTCCCGCGCCCCTTGATACACGATTCTTCCGCAGCCCCTTTGGATACACGAGTCCTTCCGCAGCCCCTTGATCACTATCCTTCCCGCTGCCCCTTGATACACTAGTCCTTCCCGCAGCCCCTTGATACCGAGTCCTTCCCGCGCAGCCCCTTGATCACGAGCCCTTCCGCGCCCCTGATACAACGAGTCCTTATCCCTGCAGCCCCTTGATACATCGATCTTCCGCAGCCCCTTGATACACGAGTCCCTTCTCCGCTGTCCCTTGATACCGAGTCCTTCCCGCAGCCCCTTGATACACGATCCTTCCCGCAGCCCCTTGATACCGAGTCCCCTTCCCGCGACCCTTAAAACACGAGTCCTTCCCGCAGCCCCGGAGACACGAGTCCTTCCCGCAGCCCTTGAAACACGAGTCACTCCCGCTGTCCTTTATACACGAGTCCTTACCCGCAGCCCCCCTTGAACCACGAGCCTTCCCGCAGCCCCTTGATACACGAGTCCTTCCCGCAGCCTCCTTGAAACACGAGTCATCCCCGCTGGCCTTTGATACCTGTCCCTTCCCGCAGCCCCTTGAAACACGAGTCCTTCCCCAGCCCTCCTTGATATACACGGTTCCTTCCCGCAGCCCCTTGAAACACGAGTCCTTCCCGCAGCCCCTTGATACACGAGTCCTTCCCGGCTTGCCCTTTGATACACGAGTCCTTCCGCATCCCCTTGAAACACGATCAATCCCGCTGGTCCTTGATACACGAGTCCTTCCCGCTGGCCCCTTGATACATCAGCTTGCCAATTCAGAGCTTCTAACAACACTATGAAGCTATATTAGAAGCAACTTCAGGATGGAGATAATTCTGATGTAGTCTACCTGACTTTGCCGAAGGCTTTTGACAAGGTAGATCATGGCATTCTCCTCCACACTCAAGAACCTTGGCATAACTGGCAGAGTAGGAGATGGATTCACACTGTTCTCCCAACAGGCACCAAGTTTGTCCCATAAATGGAAAAACGAGTCATCACAGTGTCAGTCATAGTGGTGTTTCCCACAAAGATCTGTGCTTTGGCCCATTATTATTTCTGATCATGATAATAAGACATTGACACAGATCTCAGATATTCCACTGCTATTCATTTGCCTGACGAACACCGTATACGGCATAAAATAAAAACAATCCCCAGACACCGGCTACTGCAGTGGGACCTCAATACAATATTGAATGGGCAGAAAATAACATATGGATTTAACGGGGGAAAATTTGAAGTTCGAGATATGGCAGATATACCTTTATAAAAGACCCACCACTCATATATGTTCAACACCAAGACCATACAACAAAAGACTTCACAAAGACCCTGGGGGTGTACTATACATCGTGAACTTCTCCCTACACTACACCACCAATCACCGACAGAAGCGCGACAGCTAGCAGGATGGGTCCTGAGAACATTCCAACAAGGGAGGAATCTGCTGCCTGACGCTATGGAAATCTTTAGTAAGACCAAGTAACTGCTGCCAACTTTGTCACCCTACAAAAAAAGGACATCACCCTGCTGAAGCACCACAAAGACCTTACCAAAGATATATGGTCTCCAGCACCTCAAATCCTGGGAGAGGCTGCACAGACTGGGCCTCTACTCTCTGCAGCGCAGACGAGAGAGGTACATCATAATCTATGCCTGGGAAATCCTTGGGTCTGGCTCCAAAAGTAGGTTATGATGAAAACAAAAATCCTAGAAGAGGCAGGCTGTGCTATGTACAGAGTACCCCGCGCCTCCTCTAAAGGACTGCAACCTTCATACCCACAGCTTCTCCCCAAATGGTGTACGCCTCTTCAATTGCGCCCCAAGACACATTCGGGACCTAACGGGCGTCACCACGGACACCTTCAAACATCACCTTGACACAGTGGCTGGCTGACATCCCAGACCAACCACCCACGCCAGGCTAACAGTACTCTCCATGACAACACTGTGCCTTCGTGGCCCTGGAGGCAGGAACAGGGAGCTACATACTACACCTGGAATGAGTGAGGCCCACCTCACTCGCATCGCACGGGCGAAGATTCTGTCAAAGGTAAAGGTCAAAGTGTAAACGCGTGAAATGGTTAAAACTTTGACTCATGATGACGAAGAGTTTACGTTGATTTGGGAGGGGGTTAAAGTACTATATAAATGTCGAGTATTGAACATGCGTAATTCTCCTTCACTCCTCAATTCTGAGTCACTATATAAAAATATATTTTGATATATTTTGTGCCGACGGTAGCTGTGACGTCGCGGCCAGGCAAGAAGGAGGGCCGATCGCCATATTAGATGTCTTTGGGTCCACGTAACAGTTGTGGTAAGACTGTTTTGGGAGGTGTGGCTTTTCAACCCTTTTATAAGGTACGTGCGGGAAAGTATTGTTGTTAGGTGGGGTGTATAGAATTAATTAATTTCTGTGATAACATGAAAGCTAATGGATGTGTTCTTCCATAGGTTTTCCAAGGTACGCAGTGGGAGCCGGCGGGGTGAGCTGCGATGAGCAGTGGGGACATCTGTGAACGACTTGTTGACACCAGGAACAGCTAAGGCGAGTCTCATAGTGGAGGGTTTGGGTATTGATACTTTATCTCAGAAATCAGTGTGACTGGAAAGTTACACAGAGACCAGTGACGGGACATTTTACTCTCAATGAATTGGTTGGAAGGTTATAGGTTGCGTTTTGAGCACGGAGCTGAGAGTCGCGTCGTGTCGTTGTATTACATTGAGTACTGTAATTTAAGTTAAGACATAAGGTTAAGATATTAGGTTCAGACAGACTGAGCTATATTATTACGTTTTTGGGGGAAAGCAACAGAGCTGACAGTCGCGTCGTGTCGTTGCTATTAGCATTACTTATGTATTTAAGTTAAGCTAAGGTTAAGACATTAGTTTAAGAAGAGTTGGGAAGTAATTACTAGTGAATCAGTAAAGTGTAAATATATTAAGATTCTGATAACGCGTTGTTATTCAGACCATTCGTACTTACAATTTTCTTAATCTTATATATTTTTGTTCCCACTTATTGTGGTGGTGGCAGCGTAATAGCCGGATTGTGGAGCCCTCTTGAATTAACTCAAGTAATAAAGCTATAAAGGGGGGCGCACAGCTGTGTCAGCTGGTTTGTGATTCATTTAAAGATTCTTCGTACGCCACGCGCTAACTAATTCCTTTTTAATTTTTCAAGTGCTAGTGCCCAGTGATCACATCCATGTACAGGGTAGGCGTTAGTTGGTCATGTCAGGTCCCTCAGACCGTGGAAGGTAGATGATCCTAACGTAACAGTAGAAATTTATAGAGCGCCAGAGCAAGATTAGAACTTTTTTTCAGATGATATAGTTGAACGGAGTATTGCAGAAAGAATTTGAGTTAGTCATCCTATGGTTAGGCCATAATGATAATCAAGAAGACAGTAAGGTGGGAGAAATAGTGAAATTTAGGAGTAGTAGAAACATGCAGGCAACGTGCCGATGTGAGATTAAGGATTTGATGATAGAACACGTATAACCGCCATTACGCAGGAGAGTTGGCAAGGGGAAACTTACGATAAAATAGCTAAAGCAACAAACAACAAGTTGAACAAGAAACTAACTCAGTATAGAAATTAAGCTTTAACGCCAAACCATATGCACAAGGCTTAGTGGCTGATGGATTGCAGTTTTAATAGACGAGCAGAGGTTTTTAAATGAAAGCTCGTAAATGTAATCATGCACAACTATCAGCCATGGGCGGAGTGGCAAGCTTTAGGAGGACCCGGGTTACCCACCGTAATAAACTAATAGAGTGTAGTCAGTGTTTTGATGCTTGGGAGACGCCCCGGCCAGTAATCAACTTCGGAGGCTGTCGTGAGACCTAATAGCACCATGAAAAGCCCAACACTAGACCAGTGGTTAGCAACACTAGTTCGAAATCAGGGAGAGATAGATTTTTTTATTACGGAAGGGAATTTTTTTTTTTTTAAGATATGGAAGAATTTGATTGATTTTTCTGTAAGAGGATTTGGAGGATTTCCTCCGAAGGGAGCAACGGGTAGGGAGCTTAAGAAGGAGGCGTATAACACACAAGAGATGACGAAACCAGTCCAGAACGATACGCGCGGTTTCGGGATGATTCCAGTTAAACAAGAAGTGGAACGAATCGAAATACTGTTGATTATTGTTGAAACATGGGAGAGGAGAAGGAAGTGTCAGGAAGACCAGTGAGGTCCTTGATAAAGCTCGAGATATAACGAATGCTGAACCTTAGTGATTTACAGGGAATCGAAGCCCGAGGGAAGGTTGACAGTTTTCCTTTCTCAGTAGAAAGTTTTCAGAGGATTTGGAGGAGGAAAAGAGGATCCTTGACAAGATGGACCCACATTTAGCATTATACGTACCGAATGGCCCTCAGTCCATTCAATTTTAGATGCATGGGACACCCTAACTTATTGGTTATGGCGAAAACTAACCAGACAATAATGTTCGACAGAAATCCTTAACAGCATTTCGGAGGTCAATTATGATGTGGCTGGAAGATCCCCAAGATTTCGCACTAAAATAAACTCAAATGGCAAATACCCATCTGTAATCAAAGTCAAAACATCCCAGGATAATTTCCCCGTATGGATAAGAATCATAAAAACAAAACTGTTGATAGGATTCCAAGCCACATAAGAGAACTTAGAGTTTTACATGGATGAACAATTCCCACTGAGAAATTCATAGAGAAAGTAGAGATTGAGAGGGCGCATCGGCATAGGAAGAGACACAAATAGAATTGTGCGGTAAAAACCAAACCCGGTCGAAGCTGTCCAGAGATAACACCCCTCCCAGAGTATTCACAAATAAACAGGAACTGTCAGCCTTTCAGTCGAATAAGAGAAACTGCAGCACAGATGGAAAGGAATGGGAGGAATTACAAAGAATTGAGAAGTAGGTAACGAACCAGAAGCCACCCAGTTTTAGAATGGAGAAGGAATTCCCAAACGTTTTGTCCCTATTGTAGAATGCACAACCACTCATCCGCAGACTGTAAGAATGGAAGCAGGTAGCAAAGCTTGTTCGATGCTGGAGAATGGATGTAGGAGAGGTAGTCAAATTGTCCGGATGAAGGATACTTCCGGTGACAAGTTTAAACATCGATCCCCAATAATCCCCTTAGCCATAATGACCACGTACACGGAAGTTTTAGTAGACACAGGAAGCGAATAGTCACTATAAGAGAGGCGCAGCTTGACTTACACTTAAAATAAAACCCACAAGTACATCCCTAGTTTAACCGGCATAACTGGCAAGAGTTGAGAATCTTAGGTCAAGTAAAGAGTAAAATACCCCTAGAAGACAGATAGAACAATAGAAGGTTAATTTAGTGATGTTCCAGACCAGTATTTATCCACCCAAGCCCTGATAGGATAAATATAATAGGACTAGACGAAATGCCTATAAATTACAAACAAAATAAAATCATGTGGGCTAACCTAACTTTACCCCTTGAATTTTGTTGAACAACGATACGGCAACCATAAGAGCATTTAAGAGCGAGGAGTGCAGATGCAGTGCATAAATCAAGCTGCATATAGGAATGCGCAAAGCGGTGTACCATAGCCCAGAACGAACTCAATGGTTTAGAGTACCATGGACGAGATAAGGCTACCATTCTCTTTGGTGGACACTGAGGAAAAGACAAGTGCAAAATATAGCCCCTATGGTGTGTCCAGGTTACTAAAGAAAGAACTATCTTTCTACCAATAATTAATAACAGTATGGACAGCTGAAGGTACGTTTCTGGTACAGTTTTTTAGGTAAGTAAGGTAGTACACTCAAAGAAATTCAAGACAAAGCAAGTTACGGCAGGACCACGTGTCTCACCACTGAGGATGAGTAACGCTATGTTACCCGATAATGATGTTACCAAGGTAGTGGTACTCGACAGGACGAATACAGGCTATTCCTAGAAAAGGGAGACTGGAAGCACCTAAGTGGACAGGAGACACACTTCTTTTCGGGGGCCTTAATAAAACAACATCATAACTTATTTTATCTTAGAATGCAGGAAACTGAGTCACACATGAAACTGAACTAGCTCGTATTCTAGTGTTATATCCAAACCGTGTAAGAGGAGTCCATTAGGTATTCGGAGAAAGCAAGGAACTAATAGCTAAAATTTTGAGAGAAATGAAGAAAGGACAATAATAAAATTCCACAGCTGCGTTGTTTAAGTCCCTATAGTACTGGTTTAACAAGCCGATGGGAAAAAAGGATATGGTCTGGATTATAGGAAAGTGAATCAACATTAGCCACTGATATCAACCCCCTACCTAAATTGAAGAGTTAGTATCAGTCGGTAGCGGTCATATGAATACTATAACCACCATAGATATGAAAGATGCATATTATCAAGTACTGTTGATAGAGTAGTAAACATCTAACAACTTTCCAGTGAGGAATATCCTTGTATAGATTCAAGAAGACTTCCCTTTGGATTGAATTGCAAGTGCGGCAATTTTCCTCTTCGCAAATTAGCCAAGATCCTAACCCATTTAACTGCAAGAGAATTAATCTTAAAAATTATCTGGGACATAATCTTGTTGGCACCTCAGTTACGAGGTCTTATTGGAAAGGATTGATAGGCTATGTTGGACATCTGACTAAATTTGGAGTCAATTTATCTGACCAAATGTAAATAGGGCAAAGAAAAGTTAGTTTTCTAAGACATGTAGTGAAAAAGAAGTTCCCAGCCCAACCCAGACATAAAGAACGTAGAGAAAATGAAACCCTCCACTAATGTCAAGGAAAACCAGAAGATTTCTGGGAATGGGTAGTTTCTATAGAAGTAGCATAGAGGATTCGCTAAGATAGCGGTGCCGATCACCAATTTGACTAAGAAAGATAACGCCATTCGATGGTCAGAGAAAGTCAGAAAGCATTTCAGATACTAACAGATAAAGGACTGACTAGTGCCTACTCCCATCTTAACTAAGGGCCAATATCAATAAACCTTTAGTGTTGTGCTACCGATGCTACCAAAACTCATGTAGAGCAGTACTGATGCAGTATAATGAACAGGCAAGCCTAGGTATCTCTTATTTTTTCAAAAATTGAAACTCAGTTGAAACGCGATACTCAGCAACAGATAGGGAAGCCCTAGGGATAGTTTAGCTTGCAGACAGTTTTCATCATTTCCTGTGGGGCCCAAGGTGATCATCAGACAGACCACAACCGTTAGTGGTCAGTCTTTAAACAACGAAACCAAGTCACTAGGATGACAGGTGGATCCTAGATGAGAGACTATAGGTATCAAATAGAATATAAAGCAGGGAAAAGAACTGTAGCAGACCAGCTTAGTAGACCAGTAATAAATCATTCGATTGTCAAGTAGAAGAGAGCTGGTTAGGAAAAACTAAAGAAGAATAAAGGACATGCAACGAGAGGACCTCAGATGGAGAAATGATAGAGTATCTAAGGAGCATAATACCCAGATCTAATACCCAGAAGTACTTTGATCCATTTGTGATAGAATACGGAGTTTTATATTTAACTAAACAGCAGTTAATAACAGTGTACACTCTTAGTAAGTTTTTGCCTAGTGAACTGGACGCAAGCGGCCTTGGAATTAATTCATAATCAGGAATCAGGTCATTTAGGGCAGAGGAACTCAATACTAAAGCGAGGCTATTTTTATTGGCCCAACCTGAAAACGGATGTGAGAGAATATGGTGAAGGAACTGTTTAACATGGTCAACAGCATAAGGGTAGTTTTCTGGATCCACCAACAATGGCAATATTACCATCAGAAAGTAAACCTCTAGAGAGATAAGCATAGACAGAACCGACATGGAACGGGAGCCCACGGATACCGCTACGTATTAACTATAATGATCATTATAGTAGGTTACGGTGTTTTATAAATTAAGACTAAATGACCGAGGAAGTAATGTAAGAATTTTAGGGAATATATTAGTTTATTTTGGAGCACCACATATATTGTTTTTAGATAATCCTAAGGAGTTTTACGTCACAGCAATTTTAAAAGAGTGTGTGATTTATGTGAAATACAGTTAGGATACACCACGCCTTATCATGCCACAAGGTATAGTATTTCTGAAAGGATGCACCAACAATGAAAGCTATTCTCTTCAAACCTATGCAAGGGTTATCTCAGATAGATGGCCCAGTATCTCTTAGAAATCCCAAGAGTGGTGAATGTGTAGTGGCATGAGACAATGGGTAACCCAACCTTTCTATGCTTCTTTTCGCGATACGCTTCGCAAGGTTGATTACTGTGAATTACCACAAATTTGGGGGGGACTCAGAGATTAACAACAGTGGCACACGAAATCATCAAGAGAACAATTTTGGAGAGAGGTAGAAATGGGCGGGAGAAAGCTAATGTGAAGGAAAAATGAGAGGTTGAAAAAGACGGAATGGGCGTGGGTGAAAAGATAACGTTTTGAGACGGCGCACCAACAGAAAAACTTTCCGGTTAAGTGGTTGGACCGTACAAAATGATGGAGTATGAGAGATGGGGAGTGCATCTGGTAGAAAATATATTTGACGGCAAACGTGTACAGAGAGCGGCCGAACAAATTAAGCAATCTTAGGCAAGATGTCTGGCTGTTGGAACCAGCAGAAATAGTAATAGTTGAGGAAGAACTTGAACACCACCACCTAGAGAGAGGAAGACCAGTGAGTAGCTACGTAGAATAATGTTAAATGACGATGGTAAAAAGCCTACCTCTAGGGAAAGAGGTATTTTTGATGAGGTCCCCCTAGAAAGACTGTAGAGGTTGAAAATTTTCTTTAGAGCAGGGGATTGGGCCAACCTTTTGTGAGATTGATCTACCTTTTCTACAGTTACCCCTGATCGATCTACAGCCTAAGATTCAAACATTTCCATAAATGTAACTGTAACATGTAACATCTTACTGCCCACTGCGAGGTATAGAGAGGAGAGATAGAGAGAGAGAGAGAGAGAGAGCGAGAGGAGAGAGAGAGAGAGAGAGAGAGAGAGAGAGAGAGAGGAGAAGAGAGAGAGGAGAGAGAGAGAGGAGAGAGAGAGAGAGAGAGAGAAGAGAGAGGAGAGAGAGAGAGAGAGGGGATAGAGAGAGAGAGAGAGAAAAATATTTTTTTTGCATTAACTGTAACACTGCTACAATTATGATATAAAATTGTTAAAATACAATTACAGAGCACACACTTACATTTTTAAATGAGATGTTTGGGCACTGCATGCGTCTGCTAACTTGGTGTAGTTAGGGCTGTAGTGGATGCTAGCTTTAAGCAGGCACCCAGGTGTTCATCTGAAAAGAGTTGATCGGTTTTTTGATTTGATGTATTTCAGGTGTGAAAATGTTGTTTCACAGAGGAAAGGTTTTTAAACCCAAAAAACCCGTTAGGTACATGGAACATTTTCTGACATTAGGATACTTTTCTTCACTGAGAAGGTTCCAGAAACTGCCTCCTGTTGCCATGGATTGATCTAAATATCAATTCGCAGTTTCAAAATCTCATTTTCAACTTCAGATGTATCCATGTTAAATAATGAGGCCATTCTAGATGCAATATCTTCAACATCTGTGCCTTTACCAAAGGGAAAACACTTTGTATGTTGCAACACGTTCCAAACTGCTGCTATATCTTGAAAACGCCTGTCAAAATCTGAGGCGAGGTTTTGTACCTGTTCAGTAAAAGCGACCACTGTTTAAAACTGATCACATTGTTTACCTTGATTTTCCAGTTCTGACATCAATTTCTGAAATTTCTAAAGTGCATTTTTGCTGTAGCTGTGAAGACACTAGTTTTAGTTTCTGCTTGAATGCTGTCAAAAGCACTAATCATTTAAAACTATAGTTTTTTTCTTTTCCTTGCAAATCTAAGTTCAGTTCATTCAACATACCAGTTATGTCTACTAAGAATGCTAAATCCAGCAGCCATTCTTCATTGTCAATTTTGGGGGGTGATGAGAAGGACGATCTTTTGAGGCCAAAAACACTTTTATTTCAGGTAGCAGATCTCTAAATCTTTGGAGAAATTTCCCTCTGCTTAACCACCTGACATCTGTATGAAAACAACAGATCAGAGTGTTTCTGCTTCACTTTCTTGTAACTGACTTCGAAACAGTCGCCTCTGAAGATTTTCGGGCCCGAATTGAATTTACAATTTTGAAAGAAATGTCCATGACTTCTGTCATATTCAACATTTTACAACAAGTGCTTGTTGATGAATGACACAATGATAATTAAAAAAGTCGGGAAGTCTATCATCACCCCTGCAAAGGGCAATGAACCCATTGGTTCGACCAATCATCGCTGGTGCTCCATCAGTTGTCATTGATACGAGCTTGTTTACTGGCAACTGTGTCTTGTTGACAAAATCACTGGAAAGTGTGAAAATGTCCTCACCTCGGGTTTTTCCTTTTAATGGTAGAACCTTTAGTAATTCCTCCTTTGTGCTCAGATCTTTGAACACCATTCTAATGAAAATGCACAGTTGTGATGTATCGATCATGTCAGTAGTTTAAATCAAACTGCAATGAAAAGAAGACACACTCACGTATGCCCTTTTGTTCAGTTGTTCCACCCAAATCCTCAGCCAAAAATTTTCACAGCGCCTCATAACAGTTTTTCTTGATAACTGAAACTTCTTTAATAGCAGACATAATTTCGACTTGTTTTTGAAATTTTCAAACAATGATTCTGCTGCTTCTAAAAAAGCCTCCTTAAATGTTTCTCATCCTGAAACGGTTTTTTGTGCTTTGCGAGGTACTCGGCTCCCCTTTGAACGATGCAATGGTTGCTGCCTTTGATTTTGAAGTCGCTCCTGTAAAAAGGGCTTGTTGTGGGAAAAGCTGTGCCTTTAGTTCTCGAATTTTCCTTTTTCGTAGCTCACTTTTGGGAGGAAAATCACTGTCATACCTTCTTGTGAAGACTTTTGAAATGCCTTTCAAGATTTCCTTTCTTCGCCAGTGCTGGGGATAACATTTACCATATCAGACACCACACACTTCGAATGTTCTGGTAAAAAAATAATCTTCCTCCCACTCACTGTGAAAATGGTAAGTTTTACTTTTTTTAGCACTCGATCCAGCTCCAGCACTACTTTATTTTGGTTCAGTTGATGTCTAATAACCCGTTAATAACCTGTTCGAAAACGAAAACGTATTACACGGGCGAGTTTTGCTTCAGCACTAGTCACTGATGTGTACTGGTTGACGCTTGCTGTTCGCAGGAAATACGTAATGTAAACAGCACTTACAACTGATGTAATGAAAGTAAACTTAAATAAATGCAGCTTTTTCCGTCCTTAATATGACTATGTGGAATATTTCATTATTACGTGACTATTTCAAGCCGTCAGAAAAAATTCTTTACGAGACACTGATCCCAACACCCCACAAAGTCCAACGTTTGCTGAAAACTGTGGAGGCTTGCGGGGGGAACAGAGATGCCAATTAATATTTGCGTTGACACTTATCAATATGATTCACGGGTGTAGACAAGACACCTAACTCTGAGTAAACTTTTTTTTTTAACAGTCATCAGTATTTGTAAACTAACAAAAGCACACAACTGGCCCTACAAGTAATGACAATTTATAAATCAGGTTTAACAGCAATCCCCCTATCACCTTTCCTGTTACGAACGCGTACGGTTCCTGTCCACTGGTACGAACGCGTACGGTTCCTGTCCACTGGTCAGTTTTTCCCCCAATCCCCCCCAGGCTTAAAGGCTGCCAGTTGCATGATACAAAAGGAGTAGTCTGTCTTTATAAATAATTGTATGCAATGTATGGTGGTCAGACATGTCCATCATTATGAATATAAATATAACTTATTCCCAGAAAAAAAGAGAACTATAATAAACCAAGATCATGAGTACTTGGATATGCTATTGCAGCTATTTGCATGGCAACTTCTGAAGGACGAATTATTAACAGGTACAGTAGTTTTGATCGACATAAAAAAGGGGTTGTGATCGACCAGTCGATCGCGATCGACTGGTTGGCCACCCCTGCTTTAGAGGGTGTACATAGATTGCACTAAACACTAAACCCACAAAGGATGTCGTTAGACCCGAGGATGAGCTTGGCTCTGAGCTTTGCTCGATGGATGATTGACGAAGGAGTATGTATGCCTCAATAAGGAGGTTTAGCCTTATCCCAAGTTACAGAGGGTATGGAGTAAATCCGGTCGTGATTTCTCCCCACGCGCCTATACCCAGGTTAAGTGGTGGTAAAAGAATAACCATTACAGACTAGAAGGATGAGTCCAGTCGCGACTCTATATGGCTTCGGCCTAGACAAATAAGAGAGGAAGTGAGGTTTTCTTTCAAGGGAGTAAAGTCATTACATTAATTATGTATTCCCCAAACTGGTAAATCTGCTCTTGGTGGGGGAGGTAAAAAAGGTAAGAATGCATTACTATTCAATTATTGTGTTTTGTAAAGTTCATTGGAAGAATTGTATTGTCCAGCTTAAGTATATATATGTTGGTGGGTGGTTAGAAGACCCTATGTGAATTTAAAAGAAGAGGAGTCATGATTTGGTGTTTTTTGTGTATGTTATTATTTTGTTTATATACTTAGTTAGATATCTGGTAGGATGCGGATGGAGGACTGAGGAACAAGGAACATTTTTTTGGAGGGGGAAAAAGCCATGTAACGCGGGAAAATGGTTTAAAACTTTTGACTCATGATTTGACGAAAAAGTTTACGTTTTAGTGGGAGGGGGTAAAAGTCTATATAAATGTCCCAGTATTGAAATGCGTAATTTTCCTTTTACTCCTCAGTTTCTGAATCACTATATAAAAATATATTTTGATATATTTTGTTTCCGACGGTAGCTGGTGGGCGTCAGCGGGCCAGGCAAGAAGGAGGGCAGATCACCATATTAGATGTCTTTGGGTCCACGTGTCAGTTGTGGTAAGAACGTGTTTGGGGGGGTGTGGCTTTCAAACCCCTTTTTAAGGTACGTGCGGGGAAATGGGGTTTGGGGGGGATGTAGAGGAGATTAATTAATTATCTGTGATAACATGAAAGCTATGGAATGTGTTATTCATTAGGGTTTCAAGGTAGCAGTGGGGGAGCCGGCGGGGTGAGCTACGATGAGCAGTGGGGAAAAGTGCTGGTGAACGACTCTGTTGAACACCCGGATACAGCTAAGGCTTAGTCTCATAGCTGGAGTGTGTGGGTATTGATACTTTACTCAGAGAATCAGTGTGACGGGGAAAGTTACACAGAGAACCAGTGACGGGACATTTACTTAATGATTTAGGTTGAAGGAGTTATAGGATTGCGTTTTTGAGCACGAGCTGAGAGTCGCGTCGTGTCGATGTTATTAGCATTAAGTATGTATTTAAGTTAAGACATAAGGTTAAGACATTAGGTTAAGAAGGAGTTGGGAAGTAATTACTGGTGAATCAGTAAAGTGTAAATATATTAAGATTCTGATAACGCTTTGTTATTCAGACCCATTAGTACTTACATATTTTCTTAATCTTATATATATTTTTGTTCCCACTTATTGTGGGTGGTGGCAGCGTAATAGCCAGGATTGTGGAGCCCTCTTGAATTAACTTCAAAGTAATAAAGCTATAAAGGGGGGCGCTACAAAAGGCAAAGGTAAAGATACACGAGTCCTTCCCGCTGGCCCTTGATACACGAGTCCTTCCCGCTGGCCCTTGATACACGAGTCCTTCCCGCAGCCCCTTGATACACGAGTCCTTCCCGCTGGCCCTTGATACACGAGTCCTTCCCGCTGGCCCTTGATACACGAGTCCTTACCGCAGCCCCTTGATACACGAGTCCTTCCCGCTGGCCCTTGATACACGAGTCCTTCCCGCTGGCCCTTGATACACGAGTCCTTCCCGCAGCCCCTTGATACACGAGTCCTTCCCGCAGCCCCTTGATACACGAGTCCTTCCCGCAGCCCTTTGATACACGAGTCTTTCCCGCTGGCCCTTGATACACGAGTCCTTCCCGCAGCCCCTTGATACACGAGTCCTTCCCGCAGCCCCTTGATACAAGAGTCCTTCCGCTGGCCTTGATACAAGAGTCCTTCCCGCATTCCCTTGATACACGAGTCCTTCCCGCAGCCCTTGATACACGAGTCCTTCCCGCAGCCCCTTGATACACGAGTCCTTCCCGCAGCCCCTTGATACACGAGTCCTTCCCGCAGCCCTTGATACACGAGTCCTTCCCGCAGCCCCTTGATACAAGAGTCCTTCCCGCGGTCCCTTGATACAGTAGTCCTTCCCGCGGGCCCCTTGATACACGAGTCCTTCCCGCGGCCCCTTGATACACGAGTCCTTCCTGCGGCCCCTTGATACAAGAGTCCTTCCCGCAGCCCCTTGATACACGAGTTCTTCCCGCAGCCCCTTCATACACGAGAAAGAAAACCTGCACATCAACGCCGGACAGAAGAGTGGGCGGGCGAAGGCTGAGACGCGGCACAGAGAGGGCGGGATGACACGTGAGGGAGAATGAAGAGAGGAAGGAAAGCATTCAGGAGGAGGCGGGATGAACTTGGACCGAGGCAGACACGGGGATGTACACACAACGGAAGGGGCGAACACACTGCCTCACAACAGTTGTAGTGAGGAGACACACACTGCACTAAATACATACACATACTTACATACAATAGCTAACAAGTGCTTGTGGCCTTTCGGATCCAGGTATTGATGTTTGTAGTACACACACACTCACACACACACACAAACGGACACGCACGCACACACACACCACACATGCACACACACGCGCACACGCACACACACACACACACACACACACACACACACGCATGCCATACTTGCAAGCTTACACACCACACACCACACACACACGCACACACGCAAACAAACGTGTAAGATACATGAGTCTACGGAGTAAGTGACATGCGGCAAGACGTTACCGGAGAGTTTCTTCCTGTCATCTAATACTCCTAAGTGTTTTTAGCCAAAACCCCCCCTTCAAAATATTCATTCAACATGGGACCAAGCCGCTGACCACCTACGATTTATTTGCGATTTTTTGAGCCTACTCTCATCAACATTGAATTTACAGTTTCGGCTACCCAAAACAGACAGACACACAGACACACAGACAGAGACACGGCTACTCCTATAGTATATTAGACAAGTGCTTTGTGGGCCCTTCGGACCCATGTATTGATGTTTGTAGTAGTAGTATATATTAGACAACATGTGATTGCAAACTCCAATCGTGTTGTGCTGTCCTTGGTCACTGGTCAAAGTGCTTCGGGGTATACCACGTTCCGTGTGATTCCAACACACACACTCACACACGCACACAAACGTCCATGAGTCTACTGAGTTTGTGGAATGCGGCAAGACGTTATGGCAGAGTTTTTCCTGTAATCTAATACTCCCTAAGTGTTTTTAGCCCAAAATCCCCCTTCAAAAATTATGCAATCGACATGGGACCAAGCCGCTTACCACCTACGATTTATTTGCGATTTTTGTAGCCTACTCTCATCAAAATTGAATTTACAGTTTCGGCTACCCAAAACAGACAGACAGACAGACACACACACACACGGCTACTCCTATAGTATATTAGATGTCACATAGAAAATATACTTACATACATATATACAATGACACACACACACAACACACACACACACACACACACACACAACACACACACACACACACACACACACACCACAGATAGATAGATATTTATTGACCACAGCTTTATACATAAATTACACATAATATCATTAATGAATAGACAAAAAACACTTAATGTCCAAAAAAATGAAACATTCCACAAATTTTGAGTAACAAACTGTAGTCCAACAAAAAAATAATTATTAAAACTACTACATACTACGATAAACTACTAAACACATAAAATTCAACAAGCAGCCAGCTTGATCTACGTCCCTATGAAAGACAAAAAAATGAAATAAACTATTAACGGAAAAGAATATGCATTTCTTAAGTATAACTATTTAAAACTTCATGAACTAATTTGCATGTTATTACATCACTGAAATTAGAGAATACGTCATGAAACAGTATTAAATCTGTAAAGGTTTCTAATGTGTTGTGTTATGGGCACACCTCTACCACATGTTGTTCTGTTTGTATGTCACCACATACACACAGGCGCTCCTCGAGAGGAAGGCGACCACGTCCGCGCCTGTTCCAGCGTCCCGTTTTCCACTACTAAACCATGACCACAGACTCGAAAACGTTGTAAACGACATCCTATGTAGATCGTTAATTACATGTTTCTTTTCATAAATGTCATGTACTTTAAATTCAGGGTTAATTGTTTTATATACATTGCATCTTGTTGCCTCAGAGTTAGCAATTGTATTATGTACATTATACAACATAGAGGACATGTGAGGGACATTATTGTGTGTCATGTGGGCCACAAGTTTTCCAACCGGGGTATTTAAAGACAAACATACTAAAGCGAAACAAGGGT
>JACEEZ010013959.1:40799-60799 GCA_016584305.1 Chionoecetes opilio
GACGGGCCAGAAACTCCAGCGTTCGAGGGATCCTTGATCTTCAGACATGCCTTTCAAGAGAGCGGCCACAGCTGATAGCCTGTCCCTCGGCCACTCGAACTTCCCCGCCCTCCTAAAGTAATCATCCAGACCCAATTTCTTTTTGCCTAATTATGTTGAATGTACATTCAAAACACCTAATCCACCAAAAATAATTGATTTCCAGGCCTTATTTCCGTAAAATCACGACTTTTGTAAAAAGCGCGCGAAAAAAATGTTCTTCCCTCCAACAGGTCTACGCATGTTATTGATGACGTCACAAAAGGGACGCTCCAATGTAAACAGCACTCTTCTGCCTCGGTGAGACCTGTCGGCAAATGTTATGATGAGCGATTGTACTTATGTGTCAGACAGTGAATCTGTCGCTGTAATAGATCTAGAGTACGATGCTTAATCTGAGACCGAAGTAAATGACGCAGCTCGCGTATATGAGGAAAACGAACCAGATTGTGATGGGAGCCCAACCCTATATTTTCGAGCCAGAGTACGAGGTGGATGAACAGGTGTTAGCGGAGCCTGCTGAGGTTCAACACTACTACACACACAAACACTTTTACACACACACACAAACACTACTACACACACAAACACTACTACACACACACAAACACTACTACACACACACACAAATACTACTACACACACACACACACACACACACTACTACACACACACACAAACACTACTACACACACACACAAACACTACTACACACACACACAAACACTACTACACACACACACAAACACTACTACACACACAAACACTACTACACACACACAAACACTACTACACACACAAACACTACTACACACACACAAACACTACTACACACACACACAAGCACTACTACACACACACACACACACTACTACGCACACACACACACACACACACTACTACGCACACACACAAACACAAACACTACTACACACACACACACACATTATTACACACACACACACACATACACACACACACACACACACACACACACACACAACACACTACACACACACACACACACAACTACTACGCACACACACAAACACAAACACAAACACTACTACACACACACACAAACACTACTACACACACACACAAACACTACTACTACTACACACACACACACACACACACAAACACTACTACACACACACACACACACAAACACTACTACACACACACACAAACACTACCAACACACACACACACACACATAAACTACTACACCCACCCACAAACACTACTACACACACAAACACTATTACACACACACACAAACACTATTACACACACACAAACAGTATTACACACAAACAAACACTACTACACACACAAACACTAATACACACACACACACACACTACTACGCACACACACACACACACACACACACAAACACTACTACGCACACACACGCACACACACACACAAACACTACTACGCACACACACACACACACACAAACACACACAAACACTACTACACACACACACAAACACTACTACACACATACACAGCAGCGCGGGAAGAGGAGCCTCCCTTTTGTTACGTCACCGAGCCGTGGCGCATCGTCTGCCAGTTGCCATGAGCGTTTTCGAAGCTCGGGGAATTTACAGATTTTGATTGCGGATTATTAAAAAACGGCTGACTGGATGAAAGAAGTGACAACATATTGTTGATACACTCGATACTCTAACTACATCAAATCAGGAATGATGAAATGGTCTGAACGATTACTTTAAATTCCAATAGCCTCAAGAAGCAATTTTTGACGCCAAACCCTGCCGGGGCTGTGATCCTCCATTTACGGGAGTCCCACCAGCAGTACGAGTCCTTGACAGTCTTGGGCATCCACCGCTCCGCCTTCAAGTACGACAGAACCAACTTACAGCACACGTACACCAGACGGTCCTCCCAGGCCAGGCCGCCCAGCACCTCGGCCTCGGCGCCCGCCAGGCTGAAGCGCCACTCATTCTCTGCCGTGTTTGTGAGGAAAACCTCCGCGAAGGTGTCTGGTGTGAGGGGCGGCCGCTGCAGCCGATCTGGCCACGGGACGCCGAGCACCGGTACCACGTCAACGCTGATCAGAAGGAAAGGGTAAGCCTCCCCCTGCCATGCGAAGTTCAGTGCGACTCCTGCATGGGTTCTCTCCAGTCCCGGCGGAACGTAGCTAAGTCGGGTGTCACAAATGTGGTGCGTCACCAAGCAACTCTGCATCAAGTGGTATAGGTTGCTCTTAAAAGCGACACCCTGAAGGCCCAAGTGTTCCGTGTTCACTCGCGCCCTAAGAGAGTGGCCCTTGAGAAGCGTCTCGTGGGTGGCCAGGTCCTCCACTGCCACCTCCACGCCCTCGACTCCCGACACCACCAGGTTAATATCAAATTCGGCTGGGGCATAAAGTCGGGAGCCATCCGCTGAGCTGCCGACCAGGACGAGGCGACCATCGTAGAGGCTGTTTTGCGCGGCCACATGAGCCACCAGGGCGCGAACCTCCTTCAACACGGCCTCTTTCACTTCCCGTGTCTCCCCTTGACTGAAGTCCACAACCATTTTCTTCACTCTTTTCATCTTTTTACGGAAATGAACCTCCGTCAGCAGCTCTTTGATGGCCACGCTTAGGTCGTTGAATCTGAGGGTCTTTTGTGGGTCAAGCACTCTCACCTTGTCGTAACACTTCAAATACGACTTGAAACTGCGAGCAACTTGTGGATGAGTTTTTCCCGCACTATTTACAGGGTCGTGGTGATCCATATGTTTTATCAGCAGTCTGTAGGTCAGTTTGTGGCAAAACATGGCTGCCAAGTGAGCGGCTGTGTGTCCATAGCGGTCAGGCTTGAGCACACAGGCCCCGAGACTGAGCAGGAGCGTCACGCATACAGAGTGGCCGTGCGACGCCGCTTGGTGGAGAGCGGTGGAGTCCTGCGTTGGGTCCACCACAGGGTTGATGGACAAACCTCCCACTTGTATCGCCAGATAGGTCAGCAGCTGCATGCTGCGGCGACTGGCCACCAAGAGGGCCTGTGTTAAAAGGACTCGAGGAGGTGTGTCTGAGGACGAACCCAAGTGCTGGGCAAACAAGTTCTCCAGCACTTCCAGAATGTCTTGAAAATGTTTTCTGTCTTCTTGGTCTTCTGTTTTCTCTTGAAAGTTCTCAAGTTGGCGCTTCTCGCGTTGATAAACCTCTTGAAAAGCAGAGTTTAAAGTCAATGTTAAAAGGACAGATATATAGTTGATTCTTAACACGAGGTCCCTAACGGTGAAACTGCGATCTAGCTTTTATCTAGTTTATTTAATGAGGTGTTGCAATAGTCTCAATATCGAAAAAAGGAAGTTCTGAAAAGACTGCTTCTGTCTTACATGCCTCACACAACCATGCAATTTCATATAGGACAAATAAGTCAGGAAGTTTCAAATTATTGTTACCTCCTCCAGCTGGTGCCTCACGTCCCGCGGCAGGAGGTCAGACGGAAGGTTCCCTTGGGCGTCGGTTACGTACAGACGTTCAGTCGACCTGTCGTCTCCGTGGAGTGAGGTTGTGCTTTGGTGGTTTAGCTCTCAGGATTAGAATGGCTACGTCTGTGATGGGAAGTGTTGTGGAGGCGGAGAGTGAAGTGGTGTTGTGTGTTGGTGCTGGGGGTGAGAGTGGTAGTGTGGTAGGAGTGAAGGAGGCTGAGGTTAAGGGAGGTAGAAGGGTCGAGGGAGAGTGTAGTGAAGGGTGTGGTGAGGCGCTTAAGACTATTCTGGAGGCGATCGAAGACCTGAAAAGGAGCTTTGCAAGTGAAGTGAACGAATTGAAAAGCGATGTGAAGAAGCAGAAAATAGAGATACGTTCTCTTAAGTGTGGAGGTGAAGGTCCAAGTGAAGCGAGTGGAGGGGCACATGCGAGGGATGTGCCTGTAGCGGTACCAGAGCGAGATGTGACTCAAGCGACTACTAAGGTTCCTAGTAAGTCACCAGGGATTGGTGTTTGGAAGGTAGTTGATCATGGAGCCCGCCCGCAGGAGAAAAAGGTAAACAATGACCATCTTGTGTGCACGAACTCATTTCAGGTACTCTCGGGGCTGCAAGAGGGTGATACGGAGGTTAGGAAGGTAGACGATACATCATTACCCGAAGGTAAAATCTTGGTTGTTGGTGACAGTCAGGTTAGGCATCTTGGCAGCAGGTTCTGTGACAGAGAAGGGATGCGCATGAAGTCGGTGAGTTACCCAGGGAAGGGGATAGGTTATGTTAGTGACAAGATAGTTGAGTGCATGGCGGACCAAGGGAAAAAGCCCATCGTCTGCCTGAGCGCTGGGGGAAATTATGTTGAGTGTGTAAGAAGTAAGGAATTGCTACGGCAGTTCAAGGAAGCTGTAGGTAAAGTTAGGGACAGGGGTGGGTTCCCTGTGGTGTGTGGTGTCCTTCCAAGACGCTTTGTTGACGACATGTGGTACTCCAGGGCTATTGCTGTGAATTGCCGGCTGGCACTTCATTGCAAAGCCAATGGTTGGGCCTTTGTCGACAGCTGGGACCTCTTTTTCGGGCATAACCACCTCTACCGCAGGGACGGGGTGCACTTTTCGAGGAAAGGAGTTCAGATCTTGTCTGAATCCCTTGAAAGGGAGGTAGATGCACTGCAGGCTTTTTTAAGATAGAGAACCGGGGTTTAGACACGGGGGTCGGGGTAAAGGAAACTTGAGACACTAGGAGGAGTTTCAGAAGGCAGGGAACTAAAGTGATTCGTAAGAAGAGAGAGAGGAGAGGTTTAGTTAAAGATAAAGGGAAAATTGACAAAAAAAAGAGGAGTTGCTTGAAGGTTTACTATACAAACTGTAGGAGTATTTTAAAAAGGATAGATTTCCTGTGAGGAATAAAATTAATAGTGTAGAGGATTTTGATATAATAACATTAACAGAAACATGGTTGGATATGTCTGGAAAGGTATTCGATCCGGAAGTCGAGATAGCTGGGTATAAGTTATTTCACAAGGACAGAGTAGGCAGACGAGGAGGAGGAGTTGCGCTTTATGCAAGAGATGCATTGCAGTGTTGTGTTAACAATGTTATAAAAATAGATGACAGCATAGAGTCTATATGGGTAGAGGTTACGGAGGGAACTGAGAAAATGGTTTTGGGTGTAGTGTATAGGCCTCCAAACTTATGTAAGGAGGATTCAGCTCCTATATGGGAAGAAATAAACAAGGCCTGCAGATATAATCGATTAATTATGCGTGGTGGGAGATTTTAATCTTAGGAATATAGACTGGGATTTAATCATAGGTGACAGCGATGCAGATGAATTGTTAAATATAATCGAGGATAACTTCCTAAGTCAAGCAATCAAGGAGCCTACTATCAATCAATCAATCATTGGAGGCATACGCCGGGGGGCGCGTCGCCTCGCCCACCCTACGACGCCACTCCCGAGGTTCACCACGCGCGAGTTCCCATGCAGGCTCCTTTCCCATACCAAGCAGCTCTCGACAAGAAACATCAACTTGCCCCAGCCACGAGCCTTGTGGGCGCCCCCTTGGCCTCCTCCACGCCGGATTGTCTCTTACAGAGACAACCCGATGGGAAGGATCGGTTTCAGGGTAGCGTGCCACATGCCCATATAGCCGAAGTTGGCGCTGACGGACTATGCAGGTAATAGGCCTCGATTCAGTCTCACGGTGCAATCGCTGATTTGACACGTAATCATCCCAGCGATACCCCCATGATTCTGCGAAGACACTTATTACCAAAGGCATTGATTCGTCTCTTCAAGTCACTATTTAGTGTCCATGTCTCACAACCATAGAGTAAGACAGGGATCACAAGCGATTTGAAGATCCGGATCTTTGTCCTCCTGCACAGGTACCGACAACGCCAAATACTCCCGCTGAGCGAGTCCATAACACCGTGGGCTATGCTAATCCGCCGTAAGACTTCTTGACGTGACCCGCCGTCATTATGGGCTGCGCTACCAAGGTATGTAAAACTTTCCAAGATCTCAATGTCCTCGCCACACGCAAAGAACAGACTGTACTGCTTCATCTAGTAAGTCTCCAAACACCTGGACCTTGGTCTTGAGCCAGGAGACCTCAAGTCTCAAAGGCTTTGACTCCTCGTGCAGCGCCTCGAGAGCCATCACCAGGACCTCCAGCGACTCAGCAAAGATTACTGCATCATCGGCAAAAACAAGATCAGTGATCGGTGTTGCCAACGGATGCTCCACAATCATTTTGATCTACAACCTTGCCCAAATACCCAGTCCATCAAGCTTTTGAAAAGTGATGGGGCAAGGACGCCCCCTTTTTGCCTCACTTCTGTATTCACAGGAAAGAAGCCGGATACACCTGCCCCACACTTCACAGCACTCTCAGTCCCAGATACAGACCAGTTATCAAACCAATATTTCCTGCAGGAATCCCTCGAAGTCGCAGAAGATCCCAGAGTGACTCACGATGCACTGAGTCAAACGCCTTCTTGAGATCAAAATAGGCTGCAAGCATCCCCTGTCGAAACTCACGTCGGCGTTCCACCAGGACACGAAGCGCTAGGATACGGTCCGTTGTTGACTTACCAGGGGTGAACCCGGCTGCTGAGGTCTCTGATCTTCACAGATGGCTGCGAATCCGTGTCAGCAATAGATGGGCAAGCACCTTGCCTGGGACGCTGAGCAGTGTAATACCGCGGTAATTGTTGCAGTTCCTGACGGTCCCCTTTCCTTTCCAGATAGGGACGACCAGCCCCTTTTCCATTCAGGAGGAATGGTACCTGATTGCCACACGGCAGTCAGGACAGCATGCAACCCGTGGATCATGGCCTCACCCCCGCTTTGAGGAGCTCCGCACTGATATTACAAACCCAGCTGCCTTTCCACCCTTCAACTTTGCTACAGCCTCTCTGACTTCGTCAAGAGAGGTGCGCTTTCGTCAATAGGAAGATCGGCATCCACTGCCCGTAACCCCCGTGGTGTGAAGCTGCCGGTGGAGGTCCACCGTGAACAACTGCCCAAAGTACTCAGCCCAACGAGCCATCTGCCCATCCGTGTCCGACACGAGGCGCCCCTCTGCTGTCGAATAGCACTCGCCCGAGAAGGAGACTTGGAACGGAGCTTCTTTAGGGCTCGGGAGGCGGGTCGGAGGTCATTAGCGTTCAAATGACCCTCGGGGCATGACCTCATGACATGGAGCCTACTAGAGGAGATAATATTCTAGATCTATTGCTGACAAATAGAGACGATTTATTACAAATGTGGAGGTCGGTGGAATTAGATAATAGCGACCATTATGAGATCAGTTTTAGCTTAAAAGGGGAAGTTGGGAAAATTAAGTGGCATAGGCACCCGAATATCTAATTCAGAAAGGCCAATTATGGGGGATTAAGAAGACACCTGGAGGTTATAATAAGAGGTGTGGGATGGAGGAGAAGAAGAATTTTCCAGGACCCGGGGGATGACAGCTGGAAAGGCCAATTATGAACGATTAGAAGGGACCTGGAGGTAATTGGCGCGGTCAGATATGGTAGTGAGGTCGAGGCTGAGGAGATAATTAGAGCGGTTAGACAGGGAAGTGAGGTCAGGGCTGAGGAGGTAATTAGAGAGGTTAAAAGGGAAGTGAGGTCGGAACTGAGATATTAAGAACATAAGAAAATAAGGAAGCCCACAAGAGGCCGCGAGGCCTACACGTGGTAGTTCCTGTCCCCCTAACACTACCTACATCCACCTTTCATCCCCATCCATGAACTTATCCAGCTCCCCCTTTAAAGCTCCCCAATGACTCAGCACTAACTACCTGTCTACTGAGACCATTCCATTCATTCACCACCCTATTTGTGAACCAATTTTTCCCTATTTCCTTCCTAAATTCTACGCTTTTCCAGCTTGAATCCGTTACTTTGTTCTACCCTGGTTAAAAGCCGTAAGAACTTTTCCCTTTACCTCTCCTTTATTAAACCCCTTTATCCACTTAAAAACTTCTATCAGATCGCAGAAGATACTCTCTGGACCAACTAGATCAGCCAGAGTCGTCTTGGCTGTAACCTGAGGGAACATAGGTTTCCCTCGTCTGAAGCTATCGGGCTTCTCAGTGGCGTGCAGCTTGGCAGCAATGTCCTGCTTCTCTTGGTCACTGAGTCTGCTACCGAAGAGAGCGAACGGCACAACCTCCTGTGTAGGTACCACTTGTGGTTTTCAAGTTTTTTGTAGCACTGCCTGAGCAATCTCTGGATCTGTTCTCTTGAACTTCATCATGTCCTTCATGAACTGCATATCATTTGCAGGAGCATCTGCGCAAGTGTAGATGACATCCACATGGGTGTATAGAACAGTCCTGGGAAGAGGTTGAGGCGTTCCAGCTTCACAACAGTTTCTTCATCGTACTCCATCTGCTCAGCAAACATAAACATCTTCATAGAATACAGGTTTCTGGCCACCACCTGGCCTGATGAATGGCTCCAGGACGACTCCATTGGATTCCGCGGGGAGGTGTTTTCTCCAAGGACGATCAGTGTAAGCTCAGCCATCTCACGGTAGTCAGCTCTAGGAGGCTTCCCGACCTCAGGATTTCCTGTAGTATTTCCTTGCACTCTTTCTTCTTTTTATTCACCATTTTGTCTGATGGACAGGGTTGTAGGGTTGTCTGTGTAAGATCTGTCCAAACGTCCTTGAAGTGCTTGAACCAAGGATTCTCTGGGCTCTTGACCTTGCCCAAACAGGATTCTCCCATACAGCCCCAAAACCAGCAATTCTAGAATGTGGTGTCTGCAGGCCAGGTAGAACACCTCCTGTCAAGCTGTTGCTCCAGAAGCTTGGCACTCCCCGATGTACTCCACTGTGCTGCCGTTGTGTCAAACACAAGGGCAGTGATCACCCCAGTAAGCCCCCATGCCTCCAGCAAATCATGGATGCCTCGCCTGAGCCGTTCCTGTTGAGCTGTCTATCAATGGTACTCCCAGTAGCTTGCTTCAGGATATGCAGGTGGTCCTGAGACAAGCACAGCCAAAGTCTCGGGACGTGGTCAGGATCACTTCCCAGGGACATCCCCAGCATCTTGCCATCCCAGTGGAGAGCAGCATACTTGGGAGGGTCCTCGCTAATGCGGGCCATGAAATCCTGGCTGATGTGGTACCTTGTCAGAAATCCTTTTCCCGGGTCTCGTTGTTGAGGTTAGATGACAAACTGTCCAGGTCAGCTCCACCAGCCTCAATGTAGCAGAGACAAGGCTGTCACTTGATTGTCAGACAATCCCAGACGATCAGCGGTACTGCAGAGGGTCAACACACCCCATTGACCCTCCTGGGAAATGGTGAGAGCACAGGTCTGGTGATGTGAACATCCAGGACGAGGTTGTTGGTAATCATGTCCTCTGCATTCCCTTAAACTGTCGGTTGGGTCACCCCAAAGTAGCCCACATCAGCAGCAGTCCTTCGCTGTGTGGCAGCTGAAAAATTGTAGAAATTTTGTGACAAATTCATACTTTTTCCCTCTCTCGGCTGCAGTCTTGCAGCCCTCTCGGGCTTGCTGCTGGGACCGGTGACTCAAATATCTTGTCATGACCAGGACATGTGGGCCTTTCTCTCTGGTCTTCTGATCCTGGTAGAACCTGAGTCCTTGTCCTCTTCTCCCTTGATATATTTCGGTTTCCTCTATTTCCTGGATGGCATTGAAGCTCCTATGTCGACAGGCTATCAATTCCAGGACAAAGGCACTCCTTTTCCCTCCAGGGTCACCTGTTTACCTTTATGCCTTGCTAGATCTCTGTGCTTTTTGTGGAAGTGTCATAAAAATGCTGCGCTGCATTGAAACTTGGTCATGGTCTTGATCCTAGCCATCTGCCAGAATTGGAGGATAGCCTCCATGTTTCATTGGCGAGGTCTTGATGCTTAGGATTCCCTGTATTTTCTGGCAAACTCTGGAGATGGAGGAAGTACTGGAAGGCCTGCTTTTGGTGGGTAACTGGGAGCCACTGATGCTGGATGATGGGTAGCCGATCAGGAAGGTTTCTGTGAGCAAGATCTAGTAGCAGGTCGGCGTAAACGCTTGTCTCTGGACTGCAGGTGGAGGTTCTGAGATGTCAACTTTGCGTCCTCGGAGCCCCTTTGCTTACTGCCATAGGAAGTTTTCTTGTGAGTATCTGGGATTTGTTAGCAGGTTTCAAAGATCTGCAACAAACATAACGGGACCATTGGGATGTCATGCTAAAAACTTTGTGAATTTGTGACTAGAGTGAAATAAATTAATTTAGTTTAATTTTTTGAAAATTTGTCTGAAAATATCACATGTAATATTTCCATAAATGTTTTATGCATTTTGATGTTTCAGTCAGCATCTAATTACTTGCTTTAACCTGCTTATTGCCCATTTATTGGTGAAAAAAATAGGCGAAAACAAACATCAAAATGCTCCGAAACTGGCTTTTCAGAAAACGTGTATAAAATGAACTTCATGCTTCATGAGGCAAAGGTTCCTGACATTTTGGCTTATAATGGTTGTAATTTTCGACTTTCCAGGTCAAAAAGCATTGGAAACCGTGCAGGAGGGTATAAAAATAGGAAAAAAATTGTTTTCTGAACAGGCTAGTCCACACAGCTTGAGGAAGGTGGCAGTAAGCGGGCAGTTGTTGCTGGCGGCGGCCACCCAAGAGGCTTGTCAAAGTCGCTGAAACGCTTGCTCTCTGAAGGCCAGGTGTCTGCCAAAGGTGTTTGCCTCGCAGACAATTCAAAAGGGGGACCCATTCCACTCCGCAGCTCAGAGTCTTCGCCGCCCCGCACATGATTCTGCTCCACCTGCACCAGTTCAGGAAAGATCTGAAAAGGAGAACCACAGCCTTAGGAGGGCATATCACTTTATCCGTGGTTAGATTCTGTGGTGCTGAGGCCACACTCTGCTGCTCCAGGAAGTATTCGCGATGAGAAGTGACAACAGATCCTTATATAGACGTACCCTTGTGATCAGAACCCTGACGCGAATCGTGACGTCCGGGGTGAGCCCCGCCAACCTGCAGGGGGAAAGGCCGCCATAATCGTGGTAAGGGGGGCCCCACCTGCCCCCAGGGGTGTAACTATGCGAGGTCTGTTGCAAATTGGTGCGAGGACCAAGGCTTCGGAGTGGAGGTCTTTGGGGGGCCTGCGCGGTGCCCCTGAGGCCAACAGCTTCATTGCCTCGCCCACGTCGTCTTTGCCGCTAATGGTGATCAACAGCTTCCAGTAAAGCTCGAACCGCGAGGTGGACTCCTGCTACGTATGGGAAAAATCAATTATTGAAACGCATGTAGTTTCGTCTCCGTTACAAGTATTCATTCAACCCTTGCAAACGAGCGTTGACCTGCCGTTAGCAGGCGTACCCACGTCATCGCCGTCATTGCCGACAGTTCCTGGGCCAACATTTGTGTCCCGCCCTTTCGGCCAGTGGGCAGGTGTGTCGTCAGCGTAGCTCAAACCCCGGGAATAAAACAGCAGGCGCTTTATGAGAGCCCTGCGGTTGCGGTGAGACCGAGTTGGCTGCCCGTGCATGGTGTCAAGCCGGCGGGGTCTGGTAGTGGGGTCGCGGTTCACCGGACTGTTGGCCTTCAGCAGGTATGTCAGCCCGTCCTTGACCCACGTGAATGTCTTCTGACCTTCAAACATCGTATTCATCCAGCTCCTCCGCTGTAACAGGACATCAGTGTTATTCATATAATTTTTGCTGTCTCTTAATTTACTTAATTGTCAAGACATTCTTCATACTGGTGTGGTGCATCGATCCCCGTTTTTTGATCTATCTTACAACATTTATGTATTCCTATTTTTTCTTTAATGTGGGAAAAAAAAATTGGTAAAAAGTTACGTGTTTTGGGTCACCTGACGAGGATTACCAACATGATGTGAGACGATGAGGGAGTGGCAATAGTGGGGGGTCCCCGCCCTTTTAGGCATCTTACGCAAGAGCCCGGCGGTGCCGTGACTTCCCCAGGTGTCTGCCACTTCCTCCCGGGGTGAGTCCCATGGTATCCTTTCCGTCTGCCTCAACCCTGCCCTACCAGTTCCTGAAACGGCTTTCGTTGCCGCTTGAGCGCTGCAATGTGCAGAACAGAGGGAAACCCTTGTCGTTGAGAGCTCCCGCTCACACCCGGCCTCCAGAAGCAACTTCATGATCTTCGTGGACTTGCCAAAAACAGAGACGTGGAGAGGGGTTTTCATTATTTTCTCGGGCGTTGAGGTCGACCCCCGCGGCTATCAGGAGCCCGGCGCGTACTCCCCTTCCTTCCGGCGGCGAGGTGAATGTGCTCACACCTGCAACGCAAAGCCCTCACTCACTCAAACGGCGTCAGCTCGCCGTCAATAAAATTTTTCATTGGAAACAAACATATTTTTTAAAGTTTTTGGCATAGGGGAAGGACTATCAAAAACCCATCAAAAAGGACGAAGAAAAAACCAGTACGTACCATTTGCATCTTTGGCGTTGACATCCGGCTGTGCCTTCATGAGCACGTCCACCACACTGTCGGACTTTATGAACCGCCACCTGGAGGGGCCCTGTAGCCGAACCCTCCGCCGTCGTCCACTGCACGCCGGCGTCAAGAGGACCGGCACCAGGTGAACATGGCCCAGGCCCGCTGCCAGGCTCAGCAGGGACCCTCGGGCATCATGCCCTCATGGACGTCAGCTTTTGTATTGACATTCGCTCCTGAGGCGAGGGGGGCCTCAACCCATCCCCTCTGGCCCCCCCCCACGCCCTCCAATAGCAGCTCTTTAGGCTGTAACAAACGGTGAAAGTTGTTTTTTCTTAATTACTGTGTGTAATATTGAATCTCATTTTCTCGTACCTTATCGTTCAAGTTTTTGATGTGTTGTTTTTTGTTTCATGATCATTTTCGATTCTTTTAAATCGACAATTTTTGTGGTGTGCTCGGGAGTGAAGAAGATTTGTATATATGGTTAGACTAATATTGACACTTTAACAGCTTCGTACATAAAAAAAAGAAGAAAGTTAGTGCTGAAACAGCATTAATGAAATATTTTGTCTATTTCGACTATCAGAGGTCTTATCATAAAGCCCCATTTCCTTCCTTTAAGTATACTGTACAACCCCCCCCAAAAATTACCAAAATTAAAAGATATACCAAAAATTTTAGTTCCTCAAAAAAACACGTGCTTTACAACAAATATACTAAAAGCTTCACATAATAATTTTTTCACAATCACATAGCTACTTTTCACACTATATTTAGTGTAAAGTAAAGGGGTTACACCTGACCTATATGGAAAGTATAGAGGGCGCAATGGTAGTAGCTAATCTTTTAAAAATGCTTTTTTTTGTTTTTACGTTGAAGCCTATAGCGCCTGTAGGCTATTAAGTTTTTCCTTGAGGGATCAGGTGGTTGTCCCCGCACATTCTGGAGGGACGTGATGGTTTTAGCCTCGCCCGTTGGTGGTGCAGGCTGGACTTTTATACTGACACCTGTGATCTATATATAGGTGAAGGTCCCTTTTCTGTGATAGTCAACCCTCCCTCAGGGCAGGTTTGTCTGTAGTGCTACGTTTCCTGCCTTCTCGGGAAACCGACGGGAAGGGTGAATAATAATGCCACTGGACGTTGGTGTGACTCAGTGTTTGTTATGCTTACTGCGACGTTGTTTGCTAGTTTATTATTTCATCATAGTGCTTTAGTGTTGGACTTTCCTTTTCTTTTTTGTCTCAGTTTCATTATCAAGATGTTTTTTTCCTTTTTCTTCACACTCCTTGTTATTTTTTTCTTATAACTCTGCTGGGTTTTTCTTTGTCATATAATTTTCTTTTTGTCCCTTTTTATCAATATTGTTATTATTATTATTATTACTATTAATTTTTTATTATTATTATTATTATTATTATTATTATTATTATTATTATTATTATTACCATTATATTATTATTGTTAATATTATCATTATTACCACTATTATCATTATTATCATTTTCATCATTATCAAACATAATTATTATTAGTCTATTATCATCTTCGTTGTTTTTGATGAAGACCGTCTTGGAATTATGTAACAAAAGCTCGCCTGAAGTAAAGCCGTGAACACTTTTCCCCCCATGGGACATTAGTTGACAGTGTTAACATTGATTTTTGTTTTCTTTAAAATATTGTGCATCAAAAAAAGTAGGTCTCATTAGATTGTCCAGGGGGTGCACGTGAGGTCCACTGGCTAGACTAAACATGTTGGTCTGGGAAAAATGTAATGTGGTTGTCATGGTAACCAAAAAAATCACCATGAAGCTACACGATTCGAAGTTTTCATTGCCAGATTTGAAAAGTAGACAAAATTTGCCTTTCAGATGGTATATTATGAAGCTGTACCGCATGGGTCCCACGAAAAAGTTTTTTTTCCCCTGGGCCGAATATGGGGAGGCCCCGGGCAAGCCCTCTCCGTCACTCTGCCCCCCCATCAGTCCCCCATCATAACACTTTAAATCACCCTTATTTAAGGTACACACGGTCAACATTGATTTAGTAAGACAATTATATAACATCTCACCCTAAACCTAAGTTTTATAATAAGATAAAAAGAGGTTTAATCCGCCCCAAACCTACGTGGCGGAGGAGTTGGCGGGTCCACCGCCACATCAAATTTTTTATAAAAACCCGCAGTTATCCGTCTCACCTGTCCCTTCCTGAGAAGAAGTCACTCCCACGCCTGTGATAGCACATAGGATATCACCAGGGATCATAGGATTCCTCAAGGGGTTCTCGCTCCCCTACAAATATTACCAAAAGACATCTATCCCCCTTGGTGAAGTTGGTGTTGATATCCACCTCACGGCTTCATCATGCTGCTGCTGCTGCTGCCGAAGGCCGCGCTGCCAGACGTGGATGAGTCCCTTGCTTGTATTTCATCTCTTTACTCATATATATGAATAATATCCATCCAAATGCATCATATGTCTACATTCACCTATAAAAAGATATTTCATAGCATACCAAGCAATAATGAGCATGCCTGGAGACTTCCGAACCTCTGCTAATACCGGTCTTGAGCAGTCTTTGGCCAGTGTGCACGTTACGACGAAACCTACGACTTTTCCGCGCCTGTGGGTTTCCGTCGTTGGACTAACGACCAAAAAAGGTCTTTAAGTGTTTGTGGCTTCTAGATTATTTATCATTTAACCCCGATTTCCATGGGGTGATAAAATGTTATTGAATAAAAATACTACTTTTTTATTTTACATATTTCCTTTCCCGCTTGGGTGTGTTATAAGATTTTTATTTTTTTGCTGAAAAGTCTATAATAATATAAACGAAAGTGTGGTGTGTGTGTGTGTGTGTGTGTGTGGGGTGGTTTTGTTGTGTCCGCGATAGGTGCCCCCCCCCGTGCCCCAATCCCATCATATGGCACAGTTTTGGAACCAGCTCGACCAGGGGCAACTTTTAAGCCCACTTATGAGATGATCCATCACTTTTTTTTTTTTTTTTTAGCAGCCTATTAGCGAAATTGTGAAAAAAAATGTGGGTTGCGAGAATTGAGGAAACCTTGATGTAGGATGATGGGTAATGGGTGAGTGAATGGGTGGGGTGATGGGTAATGGTGTGGGGTGATGGGTGAGTGAAGGGTGGGGGGGTGGTGATGGGTGAGGAAATAGGTGGGAGGTGATGGATAATGGGTGAGTGAATGGGTGTGTGGTGATGGGTAATGGGTGGGGGGTGATGGGTAATAGGTGAGTGAATGGGTGGGGGGTGATGGGTAAGGCGTTAATACATACATTTCTACATCCATGATTTCAGGAAAGTTAGAAGGGGCTATCTGGAGAGTCTGGTGGGCCTTCGGTCCATCAAACACAGGTGGTGGGCCGAAGGCCCACCAATAGCCCTCCGCAGGAGCTAGCCAAAAAGTCCGCCCGGAGGGCGGCTTTGCGGCTAGTAAATAAATATAACTCAAACAAAAAATTAAAAATCGCCCTACGTTTAGCTCCGTTTCTGTAAAATCGCCCTACGGCCCTACACTCCTACAGGCCATGATATGATGCTGAAACGTCCTACGCGTAGGGCGATCACCCTACGGTTGGCAACACTCGTCACAGTAGGGATGTGCACCGGTATCTGGTATACCGAAATACTGGTATTTTAGTACTGGTATTACCGGTATTTTTATTTTTCGGTATACCGGTATCGGTATTAGTATTGCATCGGTATACCGGTATCGGTATATTATTTGGTCGGTATTGGATTTCGGTATCTTTTTTTTTTCTCTTATTTTTCTCGAAACAGACTCCTCAAGGGATGTGCACCGGTTTCCGGTATACCGAAATACCGGTATATTAGCATCGGTATTTCCGGTATTGCCGGTATTTTTATTTTCCGGTATACCGGTCTCGGTATTAGTATTGCATCGGTATACCGGTATCGGTATATTATTTGGTCGGTATTGGATTTCGGTATTTTTTTTTTTTTTTTTTTTTTTTTTCCGAAACAGACTCCTGACTAGTACCAAGACCAAGAACTGACTAGTGACTACTCCGACTGCCGAGACACGTATGGTAGCGTAACGCTCATTGGCTCAGAGCCTCAGAATCTGAGGTGCGTGTTATCATTGGCCGATTGCAGCTCAGCTGACAATGCCGCTCTGTGAAACCTCCCTCCCTCCCTCTACCCCTGAGGGAAGACCATCACAGAAAACGGATCATTACATATCACACAGGCGTCACTATACAAATCTAGCCTAGATCAAATTTTCATCATTGTTATTATTATTATCATTATTATTATTATTATTATAGTAGTAGTAGTAGTAGTAGTAGTAGTAGTAGTAGTCTACTATTATTATGGTTAATAATGGCATCATCATTTTCATTATTGTTATTATTATCATCCAAATTATTATTATTACCTTATTATTAATATAATTATTTCAAAGATACATGTGTGAGTGTGTGTATTCATCTAGTTGTATTTTTACAGGACCAGAGTGACGCTCGTATGGCCCCGTCTCCATATCAACATTTTTGTATCACTCATCCTTAGTGCTTAGTTTTGGCCGAAGCCAGCACCCCGGAGAGCAGGTCACAAACCCCGGCTAACACCCAGTACCCATTCACTGCTGGGTGGACAGGGGCTTGGGTTTTAAGGAAACAGCCCATATGCTTCCGCTCCGCCCGGGGATCGAACCCGGGACTTCTCGGTTGTGAACCGAGCGTGCTACCCCTACACTACTGAGTACCCTGTGTGTGTCTGTGTGTGTGTGTGACTGTGTGTGTGTGTGTGTGTGTGTGTGTGTGTGTGTGTGTGTGTGTGTGTGTGTGTATGTGTGTTTGTTGGAGAGCTCACACCTCAGATATGACGGACCCCATCGTATCTTTACCATCTATTTTGAAGAAAATCGCGTTTCACGTGTCCCCGTCGGGTGCAGGTCAAATAGTACTGAGGCGATTGTGAATGAAGTCATTTGACCCACAAGACATTTGCGTCCCAAGCCATAAAAACACAAGTCAATTGGGTATCAGGTCATACCGTAATGAAGTCATCTTGTCCCTTGTCCAACTTGTCCCCTAGGACAAATCGTCATCAAACGTTCCATTGTCAAGCCGACTTGACCGTAAGTTTATCAATAAAAGGTCGTCAGAGAGAGAAAAAAGAGAGAGGAGAGAGAGGAGAGAGAGAGAGAGAGAGAGAGAGAGAGAGAGAGAGAGAGAGAGAAGAGAGAGAGAGAGAGAGAGAAGAGAATGAACACACACATGCCGTTTCCTAATCCCTTAATTCCTCCATCCCCCTTTTCCCCCCCCCTCTCTCTCTCTCTCCTCCTCTCTTTTTCTCTCTTTTCCCCTCTCTCTCTTCTCTCTCTCTCTCCTCTCTCTCTCTTCTCTCTCTCTCCTCTCTCTCTCTCCCCTCTCTCTCTCTCATCTCTCTCTCTCTCGTCCCCATCTCTCTTCCCCTCTCTCTCTCTTCCTCTCTCTCTCCCCTCTCTCTCTCTCTCCTTTTTCCTCGCACACACACACACACACACACACACACACACACACAAACCCACACACAAAAATACACACACGTGTGTGTGTGTGTGGGTGTGTATTCATCTACGTATTGTATTTTACAGGGCCCCTGAGCTACACTCGTATAGCCTCGCCCTCCATATCTACATTTTTCATCCATTCATCCTTAGTGCTTAGTGTTGGGGGAAGTCACCACCTCGGGAGGCGGGTCACAAGCCCCCTTCATGACCTAGACAGTTTGGTCAAGGTCATGAAGCTTACAGAAAGAAGAGTGCGTGTGTGTGTGTGTGTGTGTGTGTGTGTTTTCCAAACGAGTGTAGGACAAAATCACCCTAGGAAAAAACCTAGGACAAAACCCCCCTAGGAAAAAAAGCCCTGAGGACAAAACCCCCTGGGACAAAAAAAACCAAGAAATTTTAAAATCTAAATTTTTATTCTTATTATTTGTAGTCTATGAGCACTTCTCTGAGATGTAAAATATTACATACATTATATAATATATAGGTTTTGATAGATAGGTGTTGATAGGTTTTTACCTATAGGTACCGTAGATAACACTTAATTTAGTCGCCAGCTGCAATAATGTCGCCAACCGCCAAATATTATAAATGATAGCATTACTACTGATTTGTATGTGTCACTGAAAATGATATGCAGTAGTTTATATCATGACTGTATAATCTACCCTTTTTTCGCGTTGTTTTATGCTTTGTATCTGCAAGTATATACGGTTTAAAATTTACACTACTCGGTTTTTTTTTTCGGGCGACGACGACGGCGGGAGGACAATCAGAACATTAACACTAGATGGCGACCTTGGTGTAGCCCATTATCAACGTCGCCACTCGGTTGATATATTTTTGTAATTTGTTCATTTCTAGCCATACTATGACACAGATGAAGACACAAAATGACACTCTCCAGATAGCCCCTTCTGACTTTCCTGAAATCATGCATGTAGAAATGTAAGTATTAACGCCACCACACGTCTGTAAATAAAAAAGAAACGTTGTCCTGGCGACGTTAGTGTTATCTACGGTACATGGGGATTTACGGTACTCAGGTAGACAAAACTAGCTGGAGATCAGGTGGAGTGAACAAACACAAAGAAAGATTATAATATTTTTCATGCTTACTTCAGTAATAAATTGCTCATATAAATTTTTTTTCTTCTAATTTCAATGATATTAAACTGAAGGTTTTTTGTCCTATTTCGCACTTTAGCTTAGGGGGTTAGGGGGAAGCAATGGACGGAATACTTAGAAAATGAAGGTATAATAACAGTGTTCCAATACGTTTTTGGACTATGTAAAACTTTGCGTATGTTTAACATTGTCCATTGTACATGCCATAATTATGCGGCAAAAATTGTTGCAGCAGGCAGAGTGTTTTATATGAGAGTTTATTATATATGCTAGCTGGCAACAAGTGACGGTGACCCCACCTGGGTCACCCGGCTGGGGGTCACCAGGCTGGGTTCCCAGACTTGGGGGTTTCTCCCTAAATTTGGGGGGTTTTCTTCCCATTTGGAGGGAGAATTTTGCGTTTGAGGGGACGGGGGGAAATTTAGGGGGATTGATTTTAGATTGAAATTAGGCAAAAACTGCCATTTATGATATGGTTCTAGCTAATGAAATCACACTGTGGTGTTAATTAATGGGGTCAAATCTCGCTCACTCTCATTCCCCTATCCGCCCATCCACCCACGCCACGCCCTCACTCAATCATTCACCTACCCGCCCATTCACAAATTCCCTCTCTTACTCACTAACCCATCCACCCCCCTCACTACTTTCTTCAACACCCCTCCAGCCCACTCACTCCTCCCTGTCACTCCTTAACCCCCCCCACACCCCTCACTCACTACCTTATTCACGAATCCACCCATGCCTTCACTCACCGACCCACCCACGTCCTCAACTACTCACGCCCTACCCTCACTTACTCACTCTTCCATCACCAGTGACAATAAACGAGGTTGAAATATATATATATATATATATATATATATATATATATATATATATTTTATATATATATATA
>JACEEZ010013959.1:63299-72671 GCA_016584305.1 Chionoecetes opilio
TACACACACCTTTAGGGGAGGGGGAAGGGAAAAGTGTTGATATGAAGTTAGGGGTTTTTTGTGTGATAGATGCAAAATAATAAAAAAGATTATAAAAACATCAAGCTCTAAAAAATTTTGTGTTTAAGATAGTTTTTTGGTTATCTTGATATAAATTTATCAACAAAAAAAATCATTATGAATAAAAATTATTTTTATTACGTTTTATATCTTACTATTATGATTATCATTTCGAAAAAATGACATTAAAATTGTTATTGACAATGAAATGAATCATAATGAAAGATAGGATGTAAAAAATATAAATCAGAGAGCGCGAGAGAATATATTTTTTAAAAAAGTGGGGTTTTTCGTATAGTACGTACGAGTAGGTAGTCAGAAAGGCAGGATTGGGGGTTGGATGTTCTGATCGCCCGCTAATCCCGGTCCTCCCCAGAGTCCTTTTCCAAAAACCGGTCAACTCTCTCTCTCTCTCCTCCTCCTCTCTCTCTCTCTCTCTCTCCTCTCCTTCTCTCTCTCTCTCCCTCTCCTCTTTTCTCTCCCCCTTTTTCCCTCCTTTTTCTCCCCTCTCTCTCTCTCGTCCTCTTCTCTCTCTCTCTCTCCCCCCCCCTTTTTCCCCTTTTTTTATTTTCCCTCTTCACAACAAGGGTCCCGGGTGGGGGGCCCCGGGCCAAAAAGAAAATGGGGTCCCCCAAAACGGGCCCCCGACCCCGCCCCCCGCATTTAAAGGGTACCCGGGGGTTCCGGGGGTTTTGACCCCTCTCCCTGGGTGCTGGCTTCCCCCAAAAACAAGCCTAAGGATGAATGATAAAAAAAGTTTTTATGGAGAGGGGGCCCTACGAGCGGGGTCGGCCCTGTAAAATAACCAATGAATCAACTAATGAATCCACAAACAAACACACACACACACACACACACACAAACACACACACACACACCACCCCCCAAACACCACCCACACACCCCACACACACACCCACACACACCCAAAAACCCACCAATTTTATTTTCAATGTTTGGTAGCACCTCGGTTCACAACCAAGAAGCTCGGGTTCAATTCCCGGTGGAGCAGAGAAAGATGGGCGGGCTCCTTTAAAACCCGACCCCTGTCCCCCCAGCAGTGAAGAAACCTGGTGTTAGCCCCGGGGGGGCCCTTTTATAAGTCCTCTTTTGGTGAACCACTCACTGCCTCCCTTGCTCTACGCTTGGTGAGCTCTGAAAAAACCA
Organism: Chionoecetes opilio; assembly: GCA_016584305.1. Taxonomy (NCBI): domain Eukaryota; kingdom Metazoa; phylum Arthropoda; class Malacostraca; order Decapoda; family Majidae; genus Chionoecetes; species Chionoecetes opilio. The sequence goes on from JACEEZ010013959.1 coordinate 64,527, forward strand.
CATATTTTCTCGAAAAAACCCTCATTGTGATTCCCCACAAGTTCCATGATTGATCAAAAAATTTAAACTTTGCTAACTGTAACCTAAAATAACCCGAATTTTTGTGGACCAAATATCACAGTGGCTGCACCAAAACCCGCGAAGACTTGGGAAGAGTTTGCCCGGGGTTGGGGGTCCCGGTTTTTCCCTAAACATGGGTTTTGGCCAACATGGGTAAACACAAAAGGGCAAAATGAAAATGTAGATGTGGAGACGAGGCCATAAGAGTGTAGCTGAGACCCTGTAAAATACAACTAGATGAATACACACACCTGTGATGCCACTGGATGCCACCTGAGTGGCTTGGTGTTTTCAATTCAATTTAATTCAATTCAAAATTCTTTATTGTCATGAACATATACACAATATATATATTGACTTAATTTCTTCATTGTTACATGGCAATGAGGACTGATACCTACTGGTATATTTTGCCCTCCTATTCTATATAATAAACGTATTAAATATTAGAAAGCTAAATCTAATTTTCTTATATTTTCTATTGTATGCTACATCCTAACACAAAAATATATATATATAACATAATTTACATGGTCATGAAATATTTCTTAATTCTGTATTTATAAGTTGATAATGAGCAATGATGGTCTATAGTTGTTGATACCTCGTTTCATATACGTGTTCCTTTATATCTAAATGTTTTGTGTGTCATTGTTGTTCTGCCTTGTGGTACACGAAGGTTGCCTCTCTGTCTGGTGGGGTAAGAGTGTATATCCTCACTGGTAGGAAACATGCCTCTCAATGCTATCGGCACCAACCGTTTTACATACTTAAACATCAATTTTGTAACACAGATGAAAAACTTTAGAAAATGGTATATTTTGAGTGACTTAAAAAATGGGGCAGTGTGTTTTCCCTTGGTCTTGATGATGTAATTATTCTGCAGTTCTCTTTTGCAATATTATAATCTGCTGAACATAACAATCATTTGCAGATCCCCAAACTTCTACACCATAAGTAATATATGGATATATAAAGCTGTTATACAAAGTAATCAAGGAGTTGGCATTTATACATTTTCTAGCTTTACACAAAATCCCAATACTTTTTGCTATTTTACTTTTTATGTAATTAATATGATGGAACCAAGACAATCTTTCATAAATGACTAACACCTAAAAAATTTGTTGATTCTACATGATCTATTTTAACCTTGGTCACATAAACATTGAGATTAGTTTTCACTGTTTTACCTCTAGTTCTGAAAATCATTAATGAGCTTTTGAAATATTTAATGAAAGTTTATTCATAAACCCCATCTCATCAACTTCTTCTTTCAGATTTGGGATTTTTGTAAACAATTCATCAAATTTGGACCCTAAAATAAGTTGGTATCATCAGCGAAAAGTATTGGTACAAGCAACGTCGAAATATTAATAATGTCTTAACATATATCAAAAATAGTAGTGGTCCCAAAACAGACCCCTGGGGAACACCAAATTTTAATTGTAATAATTTTGATTCAACTTCATTATAAAACACATACTGATCCCTATTAGTTAAATAACTTTAATCCAATTACGAGCTGACCTCTTATGCATACTGCTCCAATTTTCCTAACAAAATATCATGATTAACAGTATCAAACGCTTTACTTAAATAAAGGAATACTCCTAGCACTAGTCCTCCTGCATCCAAGATTCTGGAGATTTGTCTACCAAGGTGATCAAAGCAAGATCAGTCCATGGCCTTCCCTAAAACCAAATTGATATTTAATAAAATATTGTTCGATGCTACAAATTCATTTAATCTCTTGGGGCTTATTTGCTCAAATATTTTAGAGAATATACTTAGTAAAAGAGACTGGTCGGATTATTCATTACGTACTGTTACTACTTTAAATATGGAATAACTTTAAGCAGTTTTCAATTTTTGGGGGAAAACCCCTTTGAAAAAGAGACTGATTTATAATATGTGCCCAGAGCATTTGTGAAGATTGGATTTGATAGTTTAATGACATCAGCTGTTATTCCATCATGTCCTGGACTCTTTCTCTTTAGCGTCTTTATTACGTTAGTGACTTCGTTTGTATCTGACGGATGCAAGAATATAGAATTGATGTTAGGCGCTGACAAATATTGGGAGTAATTTTGATTACAAGGAGGCAATGAATCACAAATTTTCTTTTTCCAAATTCACCAAAATAATAATTGAAAGCGTTAGCAATAATTTCAGAATTTTCTTCTTCTCTATCATTCACTAAAATTTTGTTTGAAATCCAGAGTCGATTTCTTCTTTTTATTTATAATTTCATTTATTATATCCCAAGATTTCCTGATGTTACCAATATTGTCATTAAATAACTTACTATAATGATCACGTTTAGCTAGACGAAGTAAGATAAGATAAGATTTTCATCCTATCTAGACACTTTGCAAGTACCAATTACAAGGTTATTGACTATACAAAGCGCCGCCACGTCAGCACGAACTACTCGGACTCGAACCGCTGACCGAATGCACAGGGACGCTGCACATTGCGAACTCACGTCTCTACCAACCTTGCCACCCTGACGGGCTGAGACGAAGTAACTTTTGAAGATTCCTTTTATAAATTTTGTAATTCTTTGAAGTTTCAGTAGATGGTCTTTTTTAATTGCAATAGGTATAGTTTGTTTTTATTTTTAAATTTGATTCCTCATGGCTGAAGTTAACCCAAGGCTTCCTATGCTTATACCCATTTCCATTTTGATTATAGGAAATGCTTCTTATAGCATTTAGAAAAATAACTTTAAAATTTAGAATATGCTTCTTGGCAGTCAGAGGTATCAATAACATTATTCCCAAATTTTGACAGTGTTACACATTTCATTAAATTTCTTTATACAATCTTCTTTGGGAATTTGCTTTGTTATTAAATTAATCCTCTGTTTCTTATATAATTTTTTCTTAATACAAAATAGGGAAGGTGGTCTGAAATTCTGCATAAAGAAACACCATTAACATAATTATTGTTGTGAACATTGTTACAAAATATATTAGCAATAGTGTGGCAGAGGTACTAGTGTTCTTGTGGGTTTTTAAATAAGGGGTAGGTATGAATAACTTAATAGAGTGTCTATGAAATTTGACGATGGTTTGTGATTTTTAACTCTAAGCAAATCTATGTTGAAATCTCCATGATATACATTTCCTTATGTTCTTATTAACAATATTTAAGATATTACTAAAGGACTCTAGAAAGGAAATCAACTGGGGCATCCGGAGTCTTATATAACAACCCCAATTATTACTTTATTACTGTGGTTCTCTGCACTGTCTAATTCTACAAAATAATGATTCAAAACTGCTATTATTAGTTGTTAAATCATTTCTCTCTTTAAAAAAGTATATCTTCCTTTAATATATAGGTAACACCTCCGCCTCTCCTGTCTCTCCTGTATGATTTTCCCTCTGAAACAAGCCCCTCATGTTATACAAATTGGTGTTGTTTCACTTATCCACGTTTCTGTTAAACCAATAACATCAAAATAATATTCAAATTTGTACTAAGACATGAAATTGAAAAGATTCTTTGGAACACTGCAATATTTAAGTGTAGTTAAGCTAAAATTGACATTCGCCCAATTCTCTAATTTCTTTATCAAATTTTTTTCTTCATCAAAATACTTGCTTGATATATTGCCATTTGCATATTACGAAAAAAATTACATCTGGATCGACATCTAAAAAAAAATTTTCTGTTTCAATATCCATTTAGATCAAAAGGATTGAAGGCAAGATCATCTAGTAATATTGAAGTTTTAAAGTGAAATCTAATATTTTCTCGAAGACATGCACAAATTCTTCATCAATCCCCTAACACATTAAATGGGGAAGATACTTGTACTACAGCTCAGAAACATCTCTTGACAGCAGCTACTATGCAGCAGTTTTCTCCACACAGCACACACTGAACACCCTCACCCTCTATGACAGCCTCACAACTCCACAAGTCGTCACATCTTGTTGTGTTTGAAAAGTGTATCATTGCCTGATATATCACCAAACATAAAGTAACATTGTTCATCATGTGTACATATAGATAACATATATATGAAATAGTTTTCTTACTTACTAAAATACGTGAATTGAAAATAAAAAAAATAAAAAAATACACAACTAGTTTTAAACATAAAGAAAAAAATATTATGTTCATTCTACAATATTTATGTAACCCATGCGCGTTCATGTGGCTCGTTCATGTTTTAGATTAAACATTAGAGCGTCACGCCCAATTCTATGGTCGGACGTTCAATCCTCGGCGCCCCTTGTTCCCGGGGATTTTTCACTGAGAAATTCAGGCGGTTTCTGTCTCCCTTGAGCAAGGGGATGGGTGTGTGGTGTGTGAGGTTCCAGGATTATCCATAGATCGGTCATATTATAATTATAGTTCCAAGCTCTCTCTGGGAGGGCAAAATTGACGATCACGAGTCAAGCTCGCATGGACAAGACCATGGTGATACACAAACACACACCCCACACACACAACACCCCACACACACCCCCACACACACACACACAAAACAAACACCAACACACACACACAACACCCAAAACACACACATGGGGAAACTCCGTAGTGTAGGGGTTAGCACGCTCGGCTCACAACTGAGAAGTCCCGGGTTCGATCCCCGGGCGGAGCGGAAGACAGACGGGCGGTCTTCTTAAAACCCGAGCCCCTGTCCACCCAGCAGTGAATGGGTACCGGGGGTTAGCCGGGGGTTTGTGACCCCCCTCCCGGGGTGGTGGCTTCGGTCAACACCCAAGCACTAAGGATGAATGATAAAATAAATGTTTGATATGGAGACGGGGCCATACGAGCGTTGCTCAGGCCTGTAAAATACAACTAGCTGAATACAACTAGATAAATACACACACACACCCCCACACACACACACACACACACACACACACACACCACACACACCCCCACACACACACACACACTTATATTTTCTATATTTATATGACAAAAAAAACAGAATCGTTAGTGGCCGCAATATTGATGATGATGGGGATAAAAAATGATAAAAATAGTAATGATAATAATAATAATTGACTGCGATAACTAGCAGAAGTTACCCGTATAAAGCATGATGTTCTGAAAAAAATCTGAATGACTGCACCCCGTAACACCGTGTATGTATTATGTATTATGATGTATAATATATATAATATAATATATACTTTTTTAAAATATATATATATATATTAAAAATATAAAATAATTATATATATATATATATATATAATATATTATATATATATTAGCTAGCTAGCTAGATAGATGGATAGATAGATAGATAGATAGATAGATAGATAGATAGCGCGATAGATACATAGACAGATAGATAGATAGATATAGAGATACATAGATAGATAGATAGATAGATAGATAATAATATATAGATAGACAGATAGATAGATAGATACTAGATAGATAGAAATAGATAGATATATAGATAGATAAAATACATAGATAGATAGATAGAAAATACAGAGCTGGGCAGTATTTAAATACATTGGTTTTCACGTATTTAAATACAGTATTTACATATTTAAGAATATTTAAATACATTGTATTTTAAAAATCATAATATAAAAATGTAAATACTCTTTTATCAGTTAAATTTTGGCCCTAAACCGCCCAACTGGTGGGGAGGCCTTCTGGCGAGAAGGCCTCCCTAAAAAGGAAAATTACAATGGAAAGTATCCTTTTATCATTTATCAAGTATTCTACGTATATTGTTAATCATGAATTACTGAATATATGTTAACATTTTTGTGTATATTTGAAATGTATTTACAAATGTATTTTAAATACAATTCATGTATTTAGTATTGGTATTAGATACATTCGCAAAATGTATTTAGTATTTAAATACATTTATCCCATGTATTTAGTATTTTAATACTTTCAATGTATTTAGAGCCCAGCTCTCTCTCTCTCTCTCTCTTTTCTCTCTCTCTCTCTCCTCTCTCCTCTCTCTCTCTCTCTCTCTCTCTCTCTCTTTTCTCTCTCCCCTCTCTCTCTCTCTCTCTCTCTCCTCTCTCTCCTCTCTCTCTCTCTCTCTCTCCCTCTCTCCCTCTCTCCTCCTCTCTCTCTCTCTCTCTCTCTCTCCCCTCTCTCTCTCTCTCTCTCTCTCTCTTCTCTCCTCTCTCTCTCTCCTCTTCATCTCTTCTCCTTCTCTCTTTCTCTCTTATTACTTTTTTTTTTCTTCACTTTTTTTTCTTTTTATTATATATATATATATATATATATATATATATATATATTAATAATATATATATATATATTTATATATATATATATATATATACCTATATATATATAATATATATATATATATATTATATATATATATATATAACTAAATATTTATTATATACTATTTATTTTTTGTTTTTTTTTTTTTTAAAACATCATTTTGCCTATTTGCGCCTGTAGGCAGTGGTGACCCAGGGCTCGGATGGTAGTCTCTGGACAGGGCCGGATTATGACCTTTTGGGGCCCCTAGGCTAATTAAATTGTGGGCCCCCTCAGACGGAACCACCCTCTAACTCGCTCGCACCCGAATTTTGTTTACATTGTATAGCAAAATAAGTGAGCTGAAAAACAATATATACGCTACATTCACAAATAAGTGTTTTACAGTGTTTAGCACGATGATATACACACATGGACTGGGGCCCCATGATTTACAGCTAGGGTCCCAAACAGGGGCCCTTTATCTCAAATAAAACCCTCAAACAGAGGCCCTTTATCTCAAATAAAGGGCTTCAAACATGGGCCCCTTATCTCAAATTATTTGTAATTTTATTTTAAGTTAATTGAATTATTCAGCAATGCAAAATATCATTTTTCAAAAAAAATTATATATGGAAATCTTTTAGCAGGGACCCCAGGTTTGGGGCCCCCAAGCTTGAGGGGCCCTAGGCTGCAGCCTATACTAGCCTATAGGATAATCCGGGTCTGGCTCTGGAGGTTCACTTGAGGGCTGTGATGGTTGGTCCTCGCCCGTGGTGGCGCAGGCAGGATTCTTATAGTGACGCGTGTGATTAGAGGCTCATGCCGCCCCCCTGTGTCCTCCGATGCACTCGCAATCGAAGGTAGAGTTGATAGGCAGGGCATGTGGGTGTTCTTAGGCAACTCGACGGGCAGAAAAGGGTTTTGGGTTTCTTCAGGGATCGAACTCTGGTCACCGAGAACGCCAGTCGGAGACGCTAACCACTCCGCTACCACCTCGCTCTCATATATATATTTTATATAATATTTTATAGTTAGATTAGATATATATATATAGAATAATAAATATATAATATTAATAATATATAATAATATATATATAATATTATATATATATATATATAATCTATATATATATATTAAAATTATATTATATATATATATATATATATATATTATATATATAATAATATATATATATTATATATATATTATATATTATATATATATATCATATTATATATAATTATATATATATAATCTATATATATTTTATAATATATATATATATATATATTATACTATATATATATATATATATATATATATTTTATCTATATATAATATATAATATATAATTATTTATTATTTTTTTTTTTTAATCAAAAGGACTGACCAAGAGCACACCAAAATAGGTAACACAAAAACCCCCTTAGTTGCCAGTCCCTATAAAGAAGACAGTAAAAGAGAGACAAAAATGAGGTGGTGCCAATTTAGTTCGGGAGGTGTCTTGTCACTCTTCTCTTGAAAAGTTTAAGTCGTAGGAAAGTGGAAAAATAGAAGCAGGAAAAGATTCCAGACTTTACCAGTGAAAGGGATGTAAGCGTAACATACTGATTAACTCATGCATTTGGAGATGGAAGAATAGGATGAGAATGGTAGAAAGTCTGTGCAGCGAGGCGCGGAAGGGGAAGAGCATGAGTTTGCAATCAAGAGCTGTACATGAAAATACGGTAAAGATAGCAGGAAGCACATTCCGGGGGTGATTTAAAGTTGAAGCAGTTTAGCAGAGGAGGGAATTTATAGACGAAAAAGCTTTTGACTCAACCTGGGTTTAGAAAACTGAAAAGAAAGGAT
>JACEEZ010013959.1:77824-80324 GCA_016584305.1 Chionoecetes opilio
CACACACCACACACACACACACACACACACACACACACACACACACACAACACCACACGTACACACACACACACTTCACACACACACACATACACACACACACACACACACACACGCATATACACACACACACACACTTATACACACACATACTTACACAATCACACACACACACACACACACACACACGAGAATATATGAAAATGTGAATAGCTGAGTAGATATGAACGATTAAATAGGAAAATGGAATACAAATTGACGTGTATTATGAAATGGAGCGACCTTGCATGAGAGACGCTGATAAAATGTCAAAGAAGATAAAAATGAGCGATACAAGAAGAAGAAATCGTGATAAAGAATGTGTTGTTAATGGATGTCGTCACTGAAGGTTAGATTGTCGAGAGAAAGAAATATTTTGTTCACGAAAACACGAAAACAGAAGAGAGAGAGAGAGAGAGAGAGAGAGAGAGAGAGAGAGAGGAGAGAGAGAGAGAGAGAGAGAGAGGAGAGAGAGAGAGAGACGAAGAGAGATGTAGAAGAGAGAGAGAGAGAGAGAGAGAGAGAGAGGAGAGAGAGAGAGAGAAGAAAATAAATTAAATAAATAAATAAATAAATAAAGAAAGAAAGAAAGAAAGAGAAAAAAATAGTGCTCACGAAAACGAGAGAGAGAGAGAGAGAGAGAGAGAGAGAGAGAGAGAGAGAGAGAGAGAGAGAGAGAGAGAGAGAGGAGAGAGAGGAGAGAGAGAAGAGAGAGAGAGGAGAGAGAGAGAGAGAGAGAGAGAGAGAGAGAGGAGAGAGAGAGAGAGAGAGAGAGAGAGAGAGAGAGAGAGAGAGCAGACAGAAAGACTCATAAGGACAGACGAACAAAAAATAACCTATAAAATACAACAGGAATAATAAGTCACCAATGACCTTTCCTTCAGTTTTTTTTCTCTACCAACGTATCTCCATAATTGATCATAACAAGGGCTGGAAGACATCACATACAAAAATTAGTACCAATTAATTCCAATATTAACCCCTTGAGACCCAGAACGTAATTTTCATTGTAATTTGGGTACCATTAGACGATTTTTTTTAGTGAATATAAGTTTTATTTTATAGATATGACCTGTTTAGTATCCTTGTCGACTAACTCATTTGGTTTATTTAGTTAGTTTTCGTAATTTTATGGCTCGGCAACATACGATTTTTTTATAGCCAAGGAAAGATCTGGGCGTGAAGGTTAATGGAGTGACTTTAAAAGACTTCATACACACATGAACAAACTTTTTTTTCTGTAGTTTTACAATATTGTCGACTTAAAAGAGAATTCTGAATTTACACAAATCTTAACATTGTCACCGATGCATTGGTTTTACGCCCTTGAGAAAAAAAACTGTACAAGTGTTTTTGAGTTTTACGTTGAGAAATAAAACTGTACTAGTATACTATGTGACTTTTACGTAGATAAAAATTAATCTGGACTAGTAGTTTTGTCTTTTACGTTGAGAAAAAACTCTGGACTAATATTTTTGTCTTTTACGTTGAGAAAAAAATCTAGACTGTTTTTGTTTAACTTTTACGTTAAGAAAAAAAAAACTGAACTAGTCTAGTATTGTTTACTTTACGTTGAGGAAAAAAACTGGACTAATATTTGTGACTTTTACATTGAGAAAAAAATATGGACTTGTATATGTGACTTTTACGTTCAGAAAAAAAAAATCTGGACTTTTTATTTTTTTATTTTTTACGTTAAGAAAAAAATACTGGACTATACAGTATTTTTTACTTCTACGTTAAGAAAAAAAAAATATGGACTAGTTTTTCTAACTTTTACCTTTAGAAAATAATCTGGTATTTTATTTGTAACTTTTACGTGTACGGTAGGAGTAAAATATTCAATGCTTCGTGATTTATAAATGTCTTGGTGTCTGTTTCACGGCCAATTGTCGCGTCGTGAGAAATACTGTGGTCTGTGTCACATACATCGAGGCTTTAATAATATAGTTCCGGTGGTGAGAGAGAAGGTTAGGAAGTATAGAAGGTTAGAATGTTAGAAGGTTAGGATGACAGGTGCGTGTTAAAAGCTGAATAACATGGGAGAAAAGAATGTTAGAAGGTTAGGAGGACAGGTGCGTGTGAAAAGCTGAATAACATGGGAGAAAGAGAATTTAAAAAGAAGCACACTGATAAATTAAGAGAGAGAGAGAGAGAGAGAGAGAGAGAGAGAGAGAGAGAGAGAGAGAGGAGAGAGAGAGAGAGAGGAGAGAGAGAGAGAGGAGGAAGAGAGAGAGAGAGAGAAGAGAGAGAGGAGAGAGAGAGAGAGAGAGAGAGAGAGAGAGAGAGAGAGATAACCAAATAGATTTCACTTAGAAAAATGACATCCATGACCTAATTTAGTTCAAGAACAAATTACTCCGGTCAGAATGGAAACAATACTACCTGAAATTCATTATAGATATGCAAACACAGGTAGGAGGAGGAGGAGGAAGAAGAGGAGGAGGAGGAGGAGGAGGAG
>JACEEZ010013959.1:87824-92824 GCA_016584305.1 Chionoecetes opilio
TTTATTAACTATGACACAGATGAAGACACAAAATGACACAGACTCTCCAGATAGCCCCTTCTAACTTTCCTGAAATCATGGATGTAGAAATGTAAGTATTAACGCCACCAACACGTCTGTAAACAGAAAAAAAAGTTGTCCTGGCGACTTGACTGTTATCTACGGTAGCTAGCTTCAGTTATTTAGGGTTATCTAGTTTGTCTTGATTTTTATCTTTTTTTTGTTTTTTTTTCCTTTTTTTTCCCTTATTTGTGTTCTATTGTTTTGTATTTGTTGGGATAAATTATTTTTGTCCCTTTTCCTTTTATGTTTTTCTCTCTATTTTTTCTCTTCTTTGTATTCTCTTTACCTTTTCTTTTATTTTTTATGTTTTCTCTCTATTTTCTCTTATATTGTATTTTTGATCCTCTCTTACTGTGCTTGGCGGTACTTTTGTTTTGTTTTGGTTTTTTTGTTATTTCTTTATTCTCTGTTTCTTTTGTTTGTTTTGTGTCACTCATTTCTTTTATATTTTGTGATCCTATTTTTAGTATCCTTTGCCTCCTCTCCTTTATTTCTATTCTTTGTTTCTCCCTTTTTGATGTATCCTTTTCCTCTCCCTTTTTTATGTATTCTTTTCCTCTCCCTTTTTTATGTATTCTTTTCCTCTCCCTTTTTTATGTATTCTTTCCTCTCCCTTTTTTATGTAGTCTTTTCCTCTCCCTTTTTTATGTATTCTTTCCTCCCTTTTTTTTTTTTTTTTTTTTTTTATGTATTTTTTTCCTTCCCTTTTTTTATGTATTTTTCCTTCCCTTTTTTATGTATTTTTTCCTCCCCTTTTTTTTTTATGTATTTTTCCTTTTTTTTTATTATCTTTTCCTTCCCTTTTTTATGTATTTTTTTCCTTTTTATGTATTTTTCCTCTCCCTTTTTTATGTATTTTTATCCCTTTTTTTTGAAATTTTTTCTTCCTTTTTTTAGTTTCTTTTTTTTTTTTATTTTTTTCTTTTTAGTTTTTTCCCCCTTTTTTTAGTACTTTTCCTCCCTTTTTTTTGTCTTTTCCTCTCCCTTTTTTTATGTATTTTTCCTCCCCTTTTTTATTATTTTTTTCCTCCCCTTTTTTTTATGTATTTTTCCCTCTCCCTTTTTATGTTTTTTTTTCCCCCTTTTTTATCTTTTTTCCCTTTTTTTTTATTCTTTTCCTCCCCCCTTTTTTTTTATTTTTTTCCTCTCCCTTTTTATGTATTTTTTTCCTCCCTTTTTTTGTACCCTTCCCTCCCTTTTTATGTTTCTTTCTTCCCCCTTTTTTTATGTATTTTTTCCTCTCCTTTTTATGTATTCTTTCCTCCCCCTTTTTTTTATTAGTTTTTTCCTCCCCTTTTTATTATTCTTTCCTTTCCCCTTTTTTATGTTTTCTTTTTTCTCCTTTTTATGATCTTTCCTCCCCTTTTTTATTATTTTTTTCCTCTCCCTTTTTATGATTTTTCTCCCCCTTTTTTTAGTATTCTTTTCCTCTCCTTTTTATGTATTTTTTCCCTCCCCTTTTTTATGTATTTTTTCCTCTCCTTTTTTTTATGTATTCTTTCCTTTCCCCCTTTTTTATGATTTTTTCCCCCCCTTTTTTATGTTTCTTTCCCTCTCCCTTTTATGTATCTTTTTCTCCCTTTTTTATGTATTTTTTCCCCCCCTTTTTTTTATGTATTTTTTCCTCCCTTTTTTATGTATTCTTTCCTCCCCCTTTTTTTATGTATTCTTTCCCCCCTTTTTTATGTATTCTTTTCCTTCCCTTTTTTATTTTCTTTTCCCCCTTTTTTAGGTAGTTTTTTCCTTTCCCCCTTTTTTTATGTATTTTTTTCCCTCCCTTTTTTTAGTATTTTTTCCCCCCCCTTTTTTATGTATTTTTTCCTCTCCTTTTTTATGTAGTCTTTCCCCCCTTTTTTTATTTTTTCCTCCCTTTTTTATGATTTTTTCCCTCTCCCTTTTTTTAGTATCTTTTTTTTCCCTTTTTATGTAGTTTTTCCCTCCCTTTTTTATGTTTTTTCCCTTTTTTTTCCCTCCCTTTTTTATGTAGTCTTTTCTCCCTTTTTTATGATTTTTTCCTTTCCCCCTTTTTTTATGTTTTTTTTTCCTCCCTTTTTTTTAGCTTTTCCTTCCCTTTTTTGTATCTTTCCTCTCCCTTTTATGTATTCTTTTCCCCCCCTTTTTTTTATGTAGTCTTTCCTCCCCCTTTTTTATGTTTCTTTTCCCCCCTTTTTTATGTAGTCTTTTCCCTTCCTTTCTCTGTAGTTTTTTCCTCCCCCTTTTTTATGTATTTTTTTCCCTCTCCCTTTTTATGATCTTTTCCTTCCTTTTTTTATGTTATTCTTTCCCTCCCTTTTTTATTATTCTTTTCCTCTCCCTTTTTTTGTAGCTTTTCTCCCCTTTTTGTGTTTTTCCCCCCTTTTTTTTGTATTTTTTTCCCTTCCCCCTTTTTTTAGATTCTTTTTTTCCCTTTTTTTAGTATTCTTTCCTTTCCCCCTTTTTATGTAGTTTTTCCTTCCCTTTTCTTGTGTCTTTCCTCCCCCTTTTTTATGTAGTTTTTCCTCCCCCTTTTTTAGATTTTTTCCTTTTCCCCCTTTTTTAGGATTTTTTCCTCTCCCTTTTTTATGTAGTCTTTTCCCTCCTTTTTTGTATTTTTCCTCTCCTTTTTTATTATTTTTCCCTCCCCCTTTTTTATTTTTTTTTCCCTTTCCCCCTTTTTTTAATTATTCTTTTCCCTCCCTTTTTTATGTATTTTTTCCTCTCCCCTTTTTTATGTTTTTCTTTTCCCCCCTCCCTTTTTTTTTATTTTTTTTTCCCTTCCCCTTTTATGTATCTTTTCCTCCCTTTTTTATATTTTTTTCCCTCTCCCTTTTTTTTTTTTTGTTTTTTTTCCTTTCCCCCTTTTTTAGTATTTTTTTCCTCTCCCTTTTTTATTATTCTTTCCTCCCCTTTTTTATGTATTTTTTTTTTTCCATCCCTTTTTTATGTATTTTTTTCCTCTCCCTTTTTTAATTTTTTTCCTCCCTTTTTTATTATTTTTCCCTTCCCTTTTTTGTATTTTTTTCCCTTTCCCCCTTTTTTATGTATTCTTTTCCTCCCCCTTTAGTATTTTTTCCTCTCCCTTTTTTAGTATTTTTTTTCCTCTCCCTTTTTTAGTTTTCTTTTCCTCTCCCTTTTTTTGTTTTCTTTCCCTCCCTTTTTTTTAGTATTTTTTTCCCTTCCCCCCTTTTTTATGTTTTTCCCCCTTTTTTTACTCCCCTTTTTTATGTATTTTTCCTCCCCCTTTTTTTTATGTTTTTCCCTTTTCCCCCCTTTTTAGTATTTTTTTCCCTCTCCCTTTTTTATGTATTCTTTCCTCTCCCTTTTTTATGTATTCTTTTCCTCTCCCTTTTTTATGTATTCTTTTCCTCTCCCTTTTTTATGTATTCTTTTCCTCTCCCTTTTTTATGTATTCTTTCCTCCCTTTTTATGTAGTCTTTTCCTCTCCCTTTTTTATGTAGTCTTTTCCTCTCCCTTTTTTATGTATTCTTTCCTTCTCCCTTTTTTATGTATTTTTTTTCCCCCTTTTTTTTATGTATTTTTCCCTCCCTTTTTTATGTTTTCCTTTCCTTCCCTATTTTTATGTAGTTTTTCCTTCCCTTTTTTATTTAGTTTTTTCCCTCCCCCTTTTTTTTAGTATTTTTTTCCTCCCCTTTTTTTTATGTTTCTTTTCTCCCCCTTTTTTTATGTATTTTTTTCCTCCCCTTTTTTTAGTATTTTTTTCCCTTTTTTATGTAGTCTTTTCCTCTCCCTTTTTTATGTAGTCTTTTCCTCTCCCTTTTTTATGTAGTCTTTTCCTCTCCCTTTTTTATGTAGTCTTATCCTCTGCCTTTTTTATGTAGTCTTTTCCTCCCTTTTTTATGTAGTCTTTTCCTCCCTTTTTTATGTATTCTTTTCCTCTCCCTTTTTTATGTATTCTTTTCCTCCCTTTTATGTAGTCTTTTCCTCTCCCTTTTTTTGATTTTTTCCTTCCCTTTTTTAGTATTTTCTTTTCCCCCCTTTTTTATTTATTTTTTCCCTTCCCCCTTTTTTATGTATTTTTTCCTCTCCCTTTTTATGTAGTCTTTCTTCCCTTTTTTATGTATTCTTTTCCTCTCCCTTTTTTATGTATTTTTCCCCCCCTTTTTTTAGATTTTTTTCCCTCTTTTTTGAGTCATCCTCCCCCTTTTTTTTATGTATTCTTTCTCTCCCTATTTTATGTAGTTTTTTCCCTCCCCTTTTTTAGGGTCTTGCCCGCTCCCTTTTTAGTATTTTTTCCCCCCCCCTTTTTATGTAGTTTTTCCCTCCCCTTTTTTATGTAGTCTTTTCCTCCCCCCTTTTTTTTTGTGTTTTTTTCCCCTTTTTTTTTTTATGTAGTTTTTCCTCCCCCTTTTTTTTATGTATCTTTTCCTCCCCTTTTTTTTGTGTAGTTTTTTCCTTCCTTTTCTCTTGTTTTTTTTCCTCCCCCTTTTTTATGTAGTTTTTCCCCCCCCTTTTTATGTGTCTTTTCCTCCCCCTTTTTTATGTATTTTTTTCCCTTTCCCCCCTTTTTAGTAGTCTGTCCTCCCCCTTTTTTAGTATTTTTTCCCCCCCCTTTTTTTATGTAGCTTTTCCTCCCCCTTTTTTATGTAGTTTTTTCCCTCCCCCTTTTTTTTATGTTTTCTTTTCCCCTTTTTTTTATGTAGTCTTTTCCTCTCCCTTTTTTATGTAGTCTTTTCCTCTCCCTTTTTTATGTAGTCTTTTCCTCTCCCTTTTTATGTAGTTTTCCCTCCCTTTTTTGTGTCTTTTCCCCCCTTTTCTTGAGTCTTTTTTCTTTTCTTGAGTTTTCTTTTTTTATGTAGTCTTTTCCTCTCCCTTTTTTATGTAGTCTTTTCCTCTCCCTTTTCTCTGTAGTCTTTTCCTCTCCCTTTTTTCTGTAGTCTTTTCCTCTCCCTTTTCTCTGTAGTCTTAACAGTTATCTCTTTTCTGTATTCTTTGCGTCC
>JACEEZ010013960.1:0-25201 GCA_016584305.1 Chionoecetes opilio
TTTTCTATAATAGCTAAATCATTGTAAAACACTAATTTATGGGTTTATAGAATATAATAAGTAAAATACTTGTATATATACAATAACGCTACAGTTACGAAGGAAAACTATGAAAAACGCTTGCAATATACCGTTATATCACAATAAATAACCTCTTACTCTTCTATTTAATAGCTTAATGTAATGCAAGCTACTTATAGGTGCAAATTATTCTAAAAAGAGGATTTTATACATCAATTTGTAGGAAAACAGCTCTATATCACCGATAAATAGCTAATATCATTGAAAACACTACATTTTATGGGTTATAGCAATATGATAAGTAAAATACTTGTATATATACAATAACGCTACAGTTTACAAGAAACTATGAAAAACGCTTGCCATATACCGTTATATCACAATAAATAACCTCTTACTCTTCTATTTATTAGCTTAATGTAATGTAAGCTACTTATAGGTGCAAATTATTCTAAAAAAAGGATTGTATTCATCAATTTGTAGGAACACAGCTATATATCACCGTTAACTAGCTAAAATCATTGAAAAGAACACATTTTGAGGGTATAAAGCATTATCATAAGATAAATTCCTTCTATTAATGATATAACCCTACAATTAAGAAGAAACTATGAAAAACACGTATAATATACAATTGTATCACAATATAGAGTCTGAAACTCCTATTATAAGATTACAGTAGTTTAAAATAGCAATTTCTAACGATAACAACTATAATTCCACATTTTGAATTTCTCTATCCAAAAAAGGGCTGAATAATGTCCATTTTCAACATTTTTTAGCCCTTCAAAAATACATTAAAACACTTGAAAAAACGTTGTTTCTAAGATAAAAATTGATACATTATTTTCATGAAAAATACACATTTTAAGCTCATAATATTGTAAAATATAGTTGTGTAAAAGTGCTGAATAATGTCAAATTTCGACATTTTTTAGGCTTTAAAAAATACATTAAAATACTTGGAAAAATGTTGTTTTTAAGATTAAAATTGATACCTATATTTTATGAAAAATACATATTTTTAGCTCATAACATTATAAAATATAGTTGTGTAAAAGTGCTGAATAAAGTCTAATTTCGGCATTTTTTAGCCTTTCAAAAATACATTAAAATACTTGAAAAAACATTGTTTTTAAGATTAAAATTGATATCTAATTTTCATGAAAAATACATATTTTTAGCTATTAATTTTGTAAAATATAGTTGTAGTAAATATAAAAGGCTATTTGGCTACAGATATAAAGAAATATACTTCAATTTGTAGAAAAAAAAAACTCTTCACTGATAACTTGCTAAAATCATTGAAAACACTACATTTTATGGGTTTATAGCAATATGATAAGTAAAACTACTTGTATATATACAAAAACGCTACAGTTTACAAGAAACTATGAAAAACGCTTGCAATATACCGTTATATCACAATAAATAACCTCTTACTCTTCTATTTAATAGCTTAATGTAATGTAAGCTACTTATAGGTTCAAATTATTCTAAAAAGAGGATTTTATACTTCAATTTGGAGGAAAACAGCTATATATCACCGAGAAATAGCTAATATCATTGAAAACACTACATTTTATGGGTTTATAGCAATATGATAAGTAAAACTACTTGTAAATATACAATAACGCTACAGTTTACAAGAAACTATGAAAAACGCATGCAATATACCATTATATCACAATAAATAACCTCTTACTCTTCTATTTATTAGCTTAATGTAATGTAAGCTACTTATAGGTCAAAATTATTCTAAAAAAAGGATTGTATACTTCAATTTGTAGGAAAACCAGCTATATATCAACGATAAAGAGCAATATCATTGAAAACACTAAATTTTTTGGGTTTATAGCAATATGATAAGTAAAACTACTTGTATATATACAATAACGCTACAGTTTACAAGAAATTATGAAAAAACGCTTGCATATCCCGTTATATCACAATAAATAATCTCTTACTCTTCTATTTAATAGCTTAATGTAATGAAAGCTATTTATAGGTGCATATTATTCTAAAAAGAGGATTTTGTAACTTCAATTTGTAGGAAAACAGCTATATATCACTGATAACTAGCTAAAATCATTGAAAACACTACATTTAGGGGTTTTATAGCAATATAATAAGTAAAACTACCTGTATATATACAATAACGCTACAGTTTAGAAGAAAATATGAAAACGCTTGCAATATACCGTTATATCACAATAAATAACCTTTACTCTTCTATTTATTAGCTTAATGTAATGTAAGCTACTTATAGGTGCAAATTATTCAAAAAAGAGGATTTACACTTAAATTTTGTAGGAAACAGCTGTATATCACCAATAAATAGCTAAGATCATTGAAAACACTACATTTTATGGGTTTATAGCAATATGATCAGTAAAACTATTGTATATATACAAAAACGCTACAGTTTACAAGAAACTATGAAAAACGCTTGCAATTTTACCTTTATATCACAATAAATAACTTCTTACTCTTCTATTTAATAGCTTAATGTAATGTAAGCTACTTAAAAGTGCAAATTATTCTAAAAAGAGGATTTCATACTTAATTGTGGGGAAAACAGCTATATATCACTGATAACTAGCTAAAAAAATTGAAATTATTAAATTTTTTGGGTTTATAGAAATATAATAAGTAAAACACTTGTATATATACATTAACGCTACAGTTTAGAAGAAACTATGAAAAACCCCTGCAATATACCGTTATATCACAATAAATAACCTCTTACTCTTCTATTTAATGGTTAATGTAATGTAGGCTACTAATAGGTGCAAATTGTTCAAAAAAGAGGATTTTATACTTCAATTTTTAGGAAAATAGCTATATATCACCGATAAATAGCTAATATCATTGAAAACACTACATTTTATGGTTTATAGAAATTGAAAGTAAAACTACTTGTATATATACAATAACGCTACAGTTTACAAGAAACTATAAAAAACGCTTGAAAATATAC
Organism: Chionoecetes opilio; assembly: GCA_016584305.1. NCBI lineage: Eukaryota > Metazoa > Arthropoda > Malacostraca > Decapoda > Majidae > Chionoecetes > Chionoecetes opilio. The sequence goes on from JACEEZ010013960.1 coordinate 3,002, forward strand.
CATTATATCACAATAAATCCCTTCTTACTCTTCTATTTATTAGCTTAATGTAATAAAGGCTACTTTTAGGTCCAAATTATTCTAAAAAAAGGATTGTATACTTAAATTTTGTAGGAATACAGTTATATATCACCAATAACTAGCTAAATCCATGAAAAGAACACATTTTGTGGGTATAAAGCATATCATAAGGTATATTCCTTCTTTTAATGAATATAACACTACAATAAGAAGAAACTATGAAAAACACGTATAATATTTCAATTGTATCACAATATAGAGTCTCAAACTCCTATTATAAGCTTACAGTAGTTTAAAATAGCAATTTCTAACGAAAAATACTATAATTTTCCCCATTTTGAATTTCTCTATCAATCTCTATCTCTATTTCTTCTAAAAGGGCTGAATAATGTCAATTTCGACATTTTTTTAGCCCTTCAAAAATACATTAAAACACCCTTTTAAAAACGTTTTTTTTTAAAAAATAAAATTGATACAAAAATTACATGAAAAAATACATATTTTAAGCTCTTAATATTGTAAAATATGTGTGTAAAAGTGCGAATAATGTCATATTTCCACATTTTTTAGGCTTTCAAAAAAAACATTAAAACACTTGAAAAAACGTTTTTTTAAGATTAAAATTGATGCATAAATTTTATGAAAAAAACATATTTTTAAACTATTAATTTTGTAAAATATAGTTGCAGCAAATATAAAAAGCTATTTAGCTACAGACATAAAGAAATATAACTTCAATTTGTAGAAAAAACAACTCTTCACTGATAACTAGCTAAAATCATTGAAAACACTACATTTTTTTGGGTTTATAGCAATATGATAAGTAAAAGTACTTGTATATTAAAATAAGCTACAGTTTACAAGAAACTATGAAAAACGCTAGCAATATACCGTTATATCACAATAAATAACCTTTTTACTCTTCTATTTAATAGCTAATGTAATGTAAGCTACTTATAGGTGCAAATTATGCTAAAAGTGGATTTTATACTTCAATTTGTAGGAAAACAGCTAATATCCCCTGATAACTAGCTAAAATCATTGAAAACACTACATTTATGGGTTTATAGCAATATGATAAGTAAAAACTACTTGTATATCTACAATAACGTACAGTTTACAAGAAACTATGAAAAAACGCGTGCAAAATACCGTTATATCACAATAAATAACCTCTTACTCTTCTATTTAATAGCTTAATATAATGAAGCTTCTTATGGTGCATATTATTCTAAAAAAAGGATTTTGTACTTCAATTTGTAGGAAAACAGCTATATATCACTGAAACTAGCTAAAAACATTGAAAACATTACATTTTATGGGTTTATAGCAATATAATAAGTTAAACTACCTGTATATATACAAAACGCTACAGTTTAGAAGAAAACTATGAAAAAAAGCTTGCAATATACCGTTATATCACAATAAATAACCTCTACTCTTCTATTTATTAGCTTAATGTAATGTAAGCTACTTATAGGTGCAAATGTTTTAAAAAGAGGATTTTATACTTCAATTTGTAGGAAAATAGCTATATATCACCGATAACTAGCTACAATCATTGAAAATACTACATTTTATGGGTTTATAGCAATATGATAAGTTAAAACTACTTGTATATATACAATAACGCTACAGTTTACAAGAAACTATGAAAAAAAGCTTGCAATATACCGTTATATCACAATAAAAACCCTCTTACTCTTCTATTTATTAGCTTAATGTAATGTAAGCTTTCTTTTAAAGGGGCAAATTATTGTAAAAAGAGGATTTTATACTTCAATTTGTAGGAAAACAGCTCTATATCAACCGATAAATAGCTAATATGATTGAAAACACATACATTTTATGTTGTTTATAGCATATGATAAGTACAAAATAAACTTGTATATATACAATAAACGCTACAGTTACAAGAAATAAAACTCTATGAAAAACGCTGCATATACCGTTATATCACACTATAATAAATAACCCGTACTCTTATATTTATTAGCTTAATGTAAGGAAGCACTATAGGTGACAATTATTCTAAAAAAAAAGGATTGATTCATCAATTGTTAGGAAAAACAGCTTATATATCACCGTTAACTAGCTATAATCATTGAAAAGAACACATTTATGAGGGTATAACGACAACCCTTATTCATAAGGTAAAATGCCTTTATAATGATATAAACCCTACATTAAGAAGAAAACTATGAAAAAACACGTATATAATATACAATTGTCTCACAATATAGAGTCTGAAAACTATATTATAAGATTACAGTAGTTAAAATAGCAATTTCTAACGATAAAAACTATATCCCACATTTGAATTTCCTATCCAAACAAAGGGCAGAATAATGTCCATTTTCAACATTTTTTAGCCCTTCAAAATACATTAAAACACTTTGGAAAAACGTTGTTTCTAAGATAAAATTGATACATTATTTTCATTGAAAAATACACATTTTAAGCTCCTTAATAGTGTAAAACATATAGTTGTGTAAAAGTGCTTGCATTAATGTCAAAATTTCGACCATTTGTTAGGCTTTAAAAAATACATGTAAAATACTTGGAAAACTGTTGTTTTTAAGATTAAAAATTGATACCTATATTTTATGAAAAACACAAATTTTTAGCTCATAACATTATATAATATAGTGTGCTAAAAGTGCTGAATAAAAAGTCTAATTTCGGGCATTTTTAGCCTTGCAAAAATACATGTAAAATACTTGAAAAAACATTGATTTTAAGATTAAAAATGATTATCCTAATTTCATGAAAAGTATCATATTTTTAGTATTAATTTTTAAAATATAGTTGTAGTATAATATAAAAGGCTATTTGGTACAGATATAAAGATAATATACTTCAAGTTGTAGAAAAAAAACGTCTCACTGATAACTTGCTAAATCATTGAAAACACTACATTTTATGGGTTTATAGCAATATGATAAGTAAAACACTTGATATATACAAAAAACGCTACAGTTTACAGAAACTTTTATTTGGAAAAACGCTTGCAATATACCGTTATATCACAATAAATACCTATTTACTCTTCTATTTATAGCTTAATGTAATGTAAGCTACTTATAGTTCAAATTATTCTTAAAAAAGAGGATTTTATACGTCAATTTGGAGGAAGGAAAACAGCTATATATCACCGAGAACTAGATAATATCATTGAAAAAACACTAATTTTAGGGTTTTATTAGCCAATATGATAAGTAAAACTACTTGTAAAAAATATACAATAACGCTACAGCTTACAAGAAACTATGAAAAACGTCATGCAAACTAATACGCATTATATCACAATAAATAACCTCTGACTCGTCTATTTATTAAGCCTTAAGTAATGTAAGGACTTATTAGGTCCAACATTATTCTAAAAAAAGATTGTAAATTACAACTTTGTAGGGAAAACAGCTATATATCAACGAGATAAAGAGCTAAGTAAGTATCATGAAAACACTAAATTTTTTGGGTTTATACCAATATGATAAGTAAACACTTGTATATATACAATAACGCTACAGTTTACAAGAAACTATGAAAAACGCTTGCATATACCGTATACACAATAAATAAAATCTTAACTCTTCTATTAATAGCTTAATGTTATAAATGTAAGCTACTTATAGGTGGCATATAATCTTAAAAAGAGGATTTTGTACTCCAATTTGTAGGAAAACCGCTATATATCACTGATAACTAGCTAAATCATTGGAAAACACTACCAATTTTATGGGTTTATAGCAATATTAATAAGTTAAGTAAAACTACCGTCTAGATACAAAAACGCTACAGTTTAGAAGAAAACTATGAAAAACGCTTGAATATACCGTTATATCACAATAAATAACTCTTACTCTTTCTATTTTTAGCTTAATGTAAGTAAGCTAATTATAGGTGCAAATTATTCTAAAAGAGGATTTTTACACTTAAATTGTAGGAAAACAGCTGATATCACCGATAAATAGCTAAGATCATTGAAATCCCGACATATATGGGTTTATAAAGCAATATGATAAGGGAAAAACTACTTGTATATATACAAAAAAACGCTACAGTTTTTACAAAGAAAAACTATGAAAAACCGCTTGCAATAGACCGTTTATATCACAATAAATAACCTCTTACTCTTCTATTTAAGGAGCTTAATGTAATGTAAGCTACTTAAGGTGCATATATTCTAAAAAAGAGGATTTTGTACTTCAATTGTAGGAAAACAGCTATTATTCAATGATAAACTAGCTTTAAAATCATTGAAAAACACATACATATTTAAGGGTTTATAGACAAATTAATAAGTAAAACTACTGTATATAACAATAACGCTACAGTTTAGAAGAAAAATATGAAAAAACGCTTGCAATTATACGTGTATATCACAATAAATAAACCTCTTACTCTTCTATTATAGCTTATGTAAGTAAGTACCTATAGGTGCAAATTATTCTAAAAAAGAGGATTTATACTTCATTTGTAGGGAAAAAGCTAATATATCACCGATAACTAGCTACAACATTGAAAACACTACATTTTATGGGGTTATAGGTCATATGATAAGTTAAAACTTACTTTGTATATAAAATAACGATACAGTTTACAAGAAACTAGGAAAAACGCTTGCAACTATACCGTTATATCACAATAGCATACCCTTACGTCTTCTATTATTAGGCTTAATGTAATGTAATCTACTTATAAGTTGCAATTATTGTAAAAGAGGATTTTATACTTCAATTTTGTAGGAAAACAGCTATATATCACCGATAAATAGTAATATCATTGTAAAACACTACATTTTATCGGGGTTTATAGCAATATGATAAGTAAAACTACTTGTATATATACAAATAACGCTACAGTTACAAGAAGAAACTACGAAAAACGCTTGCAATATACCGTTATATCACAATAAATACCCTCTTACTCTTCTATTTATTTAGCTTAATGTTAATGTAAGCGACTTATAGGTGCAATTATTGTAAACAGAGGGATTTATACTAAATTTGTAGGAAAACAGATATATATCACGATAATAGCTAATTAGTGAAAACACTACATGGTATGGGTGTTATAGCGATATGATAAGTAAAAACTACTTGTATATATACAATAACGATACAGTTTACAAGAAACTTGAAAAAAAAAACACTTGCAAATATACCGTTTTATATCACAATAAAAAACCCTATTACTCTTCTATTTATTAGCTTAATGTAATGTAAGCTACTTATAGGCCAAATATTCTAAAAAAAAGGATTGTATACTTCAATTTGTAGGGGAACACAGCATATATCATGATAACTAGCTTAAAATCATTGAAAACACTACATTTTATGGGTTTATAGCAATTATAATAAGTAAAACTACTGTATATAATACAATAAACGCTATACAGTTACGAAGAAACTAGGAAAAACGCTGCAATATACCGTTATATCACAATAAATAAACCTCTACTCCTTCTATTACATAGCTTATGTAATGTAAGCTACTTCTAGGTGCAAAATTATTCTAAAAAGAGGCTTTATACTTCAAATTTGTAGGAAAACAGCTCATATCACCGATAAAAAAGTCTAATATCATTGGAAAAACACTTACATTTATGGGTTATAGCAATATTGATAAGTAAAACTACTTGTATATATACAATAATGCTACAGTTTACAAGAAACTATGAAAAGCTGCCATATACGTTATACAGAATAAATAAACTTATTTCTATTTATTAGCTTAATGTAAGTAAGCTACTAGATAGGTCCAAATTATTCTAACAAAGGATTTGTATACATTCACTTTGTAGGAACAGCTATATATCACCGTTTAAACTAGCTAAAATCATTGAAAAGAACACATTTGAGGGTATATAAAGCATTATATAAGGTAATTCTTTATTAATGATATAACCACCCGCCACAATTAAGAAGAATCACCCCACCGACAAAAACACCACGCTATAACCCTATACAATGTATCACAATATAGAGTCTGAAACTCCTATTATAAGCTTACAGTAGTTTAAAATAGCATTCGAACGAAACAACGATAATTCCACATTTTTAATTTTCTATCCAAAAAAAGCTGAATAATGTCCGTTTTCAACATTTTTAGCCCTTCAAATACATTATAAAACACTTGAAAAAACGTTGTTTCTAAGGATTAAATTGATTACATTATTTCATGAAAAAACAACATTTTAAGATCCTAATATTGTAAAAGTATAGTTGTTAAAAGTGCTGAATAATGTCAAATTTGCGACATTTTTTAGGCTTTATTAAAAATACATTTAACAAATACTTGGGAAAAAAAAAAAAAAACCCCTTTTGTTTTAAGATTAAAATTGATACATAAAATTTGTGAAAAATATGCATTTTTTATCTCATAAACATTATAAAAATTATGTTGTGTAAAGTTGCTGAATAACAGTCTAATTTCGACATTTTTTAGCCTTTCAAAAATACATTAAAATACTGAAAAAAACATTGTTTTTAGGATTAAAACTGATATCTAAATTTCATGAAAAATACCATATTTTTAGCATAATTTGTTAAAATATAGTTGAAGCAAATTATATTAAAACGGCTATTCTAGCTACAGATATAAGAAATATACTTACACGTATAGAAGAAAAAAAAACTCTTCACTGAGAACTTGCTAAAATCATTGCAAACACTACATTTGTATGGGTTTATAGCCAATATGATAAGTAAAAAACTACTTGTAATATATACAAAAACCGCTACAGTACAAGAAAACTATGAAAAACGCTTGCAATATACCGTTATATTGACAATAAATAACCTCTTACTCTTCGATTATAGCTAATGTAATGTAAGTAATTATAGGTTCAAATTATTCTAAAAAGAGGATTTTATACTCAATTTGGAGGAAAACAGCTATATATCACCGAGAAATAGCTAATATCATTGAAAACACTACATTTTATGGGTTTATAGCAATATGATAAGTAAAACTACTTGTAAATATACAATAACGCTACAGTTTACAAGAAACTATGAAAAACGCATGCAATATACCATTATATCACAATAAATAACCTCTTACTCTTCTATTATTAGCTTAATGTAATGCAAGCTACTTATAGGTCCCAAATTATTCTAAAAAAAGGATTGTATACTTCAATTTGTAGGAAAACAGCTATATATCAACGATAAAGAGCTAATATCATTGAAAACACTAAATTTTATGGGTTTATAGCAATATAATAAGTAAAACTACCTGTATATATACAATAACGCTACAGTTTAGAAGAAACTATGAAAAACGCTTGCAATATACCGTTATATCACAATAAATAACCTCTTACTCTTCTATTTATTAGCTTAATGTAATGTAAGCTACTTATAGGTGCAAATTGTTCTAAAAAGAGGATTTTATACTTCAATTTGTAGGAAAATAGCTATATATCACCGATAGCTAGCTACAATCATTGAAAACACTACATTTTATGGGTTTATAGCAATATGATAAGTAAAACTACTTGTATATATACAATAACGCTACAGTTTACAAGAAACTATGAAAAACGCTTGCAATATACCGTTATATCACAATAAATACCCTCTTACTCTTCTATTTATTAGCTTAATGTAATGTAAGCTACTTATAGGTGCAATTATTGTAAAAAGAGGATTTTATACTTCAATTTGTAGGAAAACAGCTATATATCACCGATAAATAGCTAATATCATTGAAAACTCTACATTTTATTGGTTTATAGCAATATGATAAGTAAAACTACTTGTATATATACAATAACGCTACAGTTTACAAGAAACTATGAAAAACACTTGCAATATACCGTTATATCACAATAAAAACCCTCTTACTCTTCTATTTATTAGCTTAATGTAATGTAAGCTACTTATAGGTCCAAATTATTCTAAAAAAAGGATTGTATACTTCAATTTGTAGGAAAACAGCTATATATCACTGATAACTAGCTAAAATCATTGAAAACACTACATTTTATGGGTTTATAGCAATATAATAAGTAAAACTACTTGTATATATACAATAACGCTACAGTTACGAAGAAACTATGAAAAACGCTTGCAATATACCGTTATATCACAATAAATAACCTCTTACTCTTTAATTTAATAGCTTAATGTAATGTAAGCTACTTATAGGTGCAAATTATTCTAAAAAGAGGATTTTATACTTCAATTTGTAGGAAAACAGCTCTATATCACCGATAAATAGCTAATATCATTGAAAACACTACATTTTATGGGTTTATAGCAATATGATAAGTAAAACTACTTGTATATATACAATAACGCTACAGTTTACAAGAAACTATGAAAAACGCTTGCCATATACCGTTATATCACAATAAATAACCTCTTACTCTTCTATTTATTAGCTTAATGTAATGTAAGCTACTTATAGGTCCAAATTATTCTAAAAAAAGGATTGTATACATCAATTTGTAGGAAAACAGCTATATATCACCGTTAACTAGCTAAAATCATTGAAAAGAACACATTTTGAGGGTATAAAGCATTATCATAAGGTAAATTCCTTCTATTAATGATATAACACTACAATTAAGAAGAAACTATGAAAAACACGTATAATATACAATTGTATCACAATATAGAGTCTGAAACTCCTATTATAAGCTTACAGTAGTTTAAAATAGCAATTTCTAACGAAAACAACTATAATTCCACATTTTTAATTTTTCTATCCAAAAAAGGGCTGAATAATGTCCATTTTCAACATTTTTTAGCCCTTCAAAAATACATTAAAACACTTGAAAAAACGTTATTTCTAAGATTAAAATTGATACATTATTTTCATGAAAAATACACATTTTAAGCTCATAATATTGTAAAATATAGTTGTGTAAAAGTGCTGAATAATGTCAAATTTCGACATTTTTTAGGCTTTAAAAAATACATTAAAATACTTGGAAAAACTTTGTTTTTAAGATTAAAATTGATACATAAATTTTGTGAAAAATACATATTTTTAGCTCATAACATTATAAAATATAGTTGTGTAAAAGTGCTGAATAAAGTCTAATTTCGACATTTTTTAGCCTTTCAAAAATACATTAAAATACTTGAAAAAACATTGTTTTTAAGATTAAAATTGATATCTAAATTTCATGAAAAATACATATTTTTAGCTATTAATTTTGTAAAATATAGTTGTAGCAAATATAAAAGGCTATTTAGCTACAGATATAAAGAAATATACTTCAATTGTAGAAAAAAAACTCTTCACTGATAACTTGCTAAAATCATTGAAAACACTACATTTTATGGGTTTATAGCAATATGATAAGTAAAACTACTTGTATATATACAAAAACGCTACAGTTTACAAGAAACTATGAAAAACGCTTGCAATATACCGTTATATCACAATAAATAACCTCTTACTCTTCTATTTAATAGCTTAATGTAATGTAAGCTACTTATAGGTTCAAATTATTCTAAAAAGAGGATTTTATACTTCAATTTGGAGGAAAACAGCTATATATCACCGAGAAATAGCTAATATCATTGAAAACACTACATTTTATGGGTTTATAGCAATATGATAAGTAAAACTACTTGTAAATATACAATAACGCTACAGTTTACAAGAAACTATGAAAAACGCATGCAATATACCATTATATCACAATAAATAACCTCTTACTCTTCTATTTATTAGCTTAATGTAATGTAAGCTACTTATAGGTCCAAATTATTCTAAAAAAAGGATTGTATACTTCAATTTGTAGGAAAACAGCTATATATCAACGATAAAGAGCTAATATCATTGAAAACACTAAATTTTTTGGGTTTATAGCAATATGATAAGTAAAACTACTTGTATATATACAATAACGCTACAGTTTACAAGAAACTATGAAAAACGCTTGCAATATACCGTTATATCACAATAAATAACCTCTTACTCTTCTATTTAATAGCTTAATGTAATGTAAGCTACTTATAGGTGCATATTATTCTAAAAAGAGGATTTTGTACTTCAATTTGTAGGAAAACAGCTATATATCACTGATAACTAGCTAAAATCATTGAAAACACTACATTTTATGGGTTTATAGCAATATAATAAGTAAAACTACCTGTATATATACAATAACGCTACAGTTTAGAAGAAACTATGAAAAACGCTTGCAATATACCGTTATATCACAATAAATAACCTCTTACTCTTCTATTTATTAGCTTAATGTAATGTAAGCTACTTACAGGTGCAAATTATTCTAAAAAGAGGATTTTACACTTCAATTTGTAGGAAAACAGCTGTGTATCACCGATAAATAGCTAAGATCATTGAAAACTCTACATTATATGGGTTTATAGCAATATGATAAGTAAAACTACTTGTATATATACAAAAACGGTACAGTTTACAAGAAACTATGAAAAACGCTTGCAATATACCGTTATATCACAATAAATAACCTCTTACTCTTCTATTTAATAGCTTAATGTAATGTAAGTTACTTATAGGTGCATATTATTCTAAAAAGAGGATTTTGTACTTCAATTTGTAGGAAAACAGCTATATATCACTGATAACTAGCTAAATCATTGAAAACACTACATTTTTACGGGTTTATAGCAATATAATAAGTAAAACTACTTGTATATATACAATAACGCTACAGTTACGAAGAAACTATGAAAAACGCTTGCAATATACCGTTATATCACAATAAATAACCTCTTACTCTTCTATTTAATAGCTTAATGTAATGCAAACTACTTATAGGTGCAAATTATTCTAAAAAGAGGATTTTATACTTCAATTTGTAGGAAAACAGCTCTATATCACCAATAAATAGCTAATATAATTGAAAACACTACATTTTATGGGTTTATAGCAATATGATAAGTAAAACTACTTGTATATATACAATAACGCTACAGTTTACAAGAAACTATGAAAAACGCTTGCCATATACCGTTATATCACAATAAATAACCTCTTACTCTTCTATTTATTAGCTTAATGTAATGTAAGCTACTTATAGGTGCAAATTATTCAAAAAAAGGAATTTTATTCATCAATTGTAGGAAAAACAGCTATATATCACCGTTAACTAGCTAAAATCATTGAAAAGAACACATTTTGAGGGTATAAAGCATTATCATAAGGTAAATTCCTTCTATTAATGATATAACACTACAATTAAGAAAAAACTATGAAAAACACGTATAATATACAATTGTATCACAATATAGAGTCTGAAACTCCTATTATAAGATTACAGTAGTTTAAAATAGCAATTTCTAACGATAACAACTATAATTCCACATTTTGAATTTCTCTATACAAAAAGGGCTGAATAATGTCCATTTTCAACATTTTTAGCCCTTCAAAAATACATTAAAACACTTGAAAAACGTTGTTTTTAAGAATAAAATTGATACATAAATTACATGAAAAATACATATTTTAAGCTCATAATATTGTAAAATATAGTTGTGTAAAAGTGCTGAATAATGTCAAATTTCGAAATTTTTAAGGCTTTCAAAAATACATTAAAACACTTGAAAAAACGTTGTTTTTAAGATTAAAATTGATACCTAAATTTCATGAAAAATTCATATTTTTAGCTCATAACATTGTAAAATATAGTTGTGTAAAAGTGCTGAATAATGTAAAATTTCGACATTATTTAGCATTTCAAAAATACATTAAAATTCTTGAAAAAACATTGTTTTTAAGATTAAAATTGATATCTAAATTTCATGAAAAATACATATTTTTAGCTATTAATTTTGTAAAATATAGTTGTAGCAAATATAAAAAAATATTTAGCTACAGATATAAAGAAATATACTTCAATTTGTAGAAAAAAACCACTCTTCACTGATAACTAGCTAAAATCATTGAAAACACTACATTTTATGGGTTTATAGCAATATGATAAGTAAAACTACTTGTATATATACAATAACGCTACAGTTTACAAGAAACTATGAAAAACGCTTGCAATATACCGTTATATCACAATAAATAACCTCTTACTCTTCTATTTAATAGCTTAATGTAATGTAAGCTACTTATAGGTGCATATTATTCTAAAAAGAGGATTTTGTACTTCAATTTGTAGGAAAACAGCTATATATCACTGATAACTAGCTAAAATCATTGAAAACACTACATTTTATGGGTTTATAGCAATATAAAATTAAAACTACTGTATATATACAATACGCTAGTCTACAGTTTTTTAGAAGAAACTATGAAAAATCTTTTGGCAATATACCGTTTATATCACATAAATAACCTCTTACTCTTCTATTTATTAGCTTAATGTAAAGATGTATCTACTATAGTGTCAAATTATTCTAAAAAGAGGTTTTATACTTCAGTTTTGTAGGCTAAACAGCTATATAGCCTGAGAACTAGCCAAATCATTGAAACCTACATTTTATGGGTTTATTAGCAATATAATAAGTAAAAACTAGCTTGTATATATACAATAACTCTACAAGTTTAGAAGAACTTGAAAAACGCTTGCAATATACCGTTATAATCACAATAATAACCTCTTACTCTTTTATTTAATAGCTAATGTAATGTAATCTACTTATAGGTGCAAATTTAGTGCTTAAAGAAGGATTTTATACTTCAATTGTAGGAAAACAGCTATAATATCACCGATAAATAGCTAATATCATTGAACACTACATTTTATGGGTTATAGCACTCTGATGAGTAAAACTACTTGTATATATACAATAACGCTACAGTTTATAAGAAACTAATGAAAAACGCTTGCAATATACGGTTTATATCACAATAAATACCTCTTACTCACTCTCTATTTATTCAGCTTAGATGTTTTAAGTTACTTATAGTTGGAATTATATCTAAAAACAAAGGATTGTTTATACTTTTTCACTTTGTAGGAAACAGACTATATATCCCCGTAACTAGCTAATCATTGAAAAGAACACATTTTTTTGGTATAAAGCATTATAATAAGGTAAATTCCTTCGATTACTGATATAACACTACAATTTAAGAATAAACTATGAAAAACACTTATAATAACAATTGTATCACACTATAGAGTCTCAACTCCTATTATAAGCTTACGTAGTTTTAAAAATAGCAATTTCTAACGAAAACAACTATAATTCCACTTTTGAATTTCTCTATCAAAAAAAGGGGAGAGCTGAATAATGTCCATTGTGCGACATTGTTTTAGCCCTTCAAAATACATAAAACACTTGAAAACGTTTGTTTTTTAAGATAAAATTGATACAATAATTACATGAAAAATACATCTTTTAAAGCTCATAATATTTGTAAATATAGTTGGTAAAAGTGCTGATAATGTCGAATTTCGAAATTTTTAAGGACTTTCAAAAATCCATTAAACCCTTGGAAAAACGTTGTTTTCAGATTAAAATTGGGGGGATACCTAAATTTTTCATGAAAAAATTTCATATTTTAGCTCATAACATTGTAAATATATTTGGTAAAAGTGCTGAATAATGTAAAATTTCGACTTCCTTTAGCATTTCCAAAATACATTAAAATTCTTGAAAAAACCTTGTTTTTAAGATTAAAATTGAATATCTCTAAATTTCATGAAAAAATACAATTTTTAGGCTATTAATTTTGTAAAATATAGTTGTAGCAAATATAACAAAAAATATTAGCTACGATAAAAGAAATTATACTTCAAATTTGTAGAAAAAAACATCTTCACTGATAACTAGCTAAAATCATTGAACACTACATTTTATGGGTTTATAGCAATATATAAAGTAAAACTACTTGTAGATATACATAACGCTACAGTTTACAAGAACTTGAAAAACGCTTGCAATATACCGGTATATCACAATAAATAACCGCTTACTCTTCTCTTTAATAGCTTAATGTATGTAGCTACTTATAGGTGCATATTAGTCTATAAAAAAAGAGATTTTTGTAACTTCAATTTGTAGGAAAACAGCTTATATATCACTTATATACTAGCTAAAATCATTGAAAACACTACAATTTTATGGGTTTATTATTCATATAATAAGTAAAACTAACGCTGTATATTAACAATAACGCTACAGCTTAAAGAAACTATGAAAAACGCGTGCATATACCGTTTTATCACAATAAATAACCTCTTCCCTTCTATTTAATTAGGTTAATGTAATGTAAGCTATGTTATAAGGTGCAAATTATTCTCAAAAGCGGATTTTCACTTTCAATTTGTAGGAAAACAGCTGTATATCTTCGATAAATAGCTAAGATCATTGAAACACTACATTATATGGTTTATAGCAATATGATAAGTAAACTACTTGTATATATACAAAACGCTACAGTTTTACAAGAAACTATGAAAAAACGCTTGCAATTACCGTTATATCACAATAAATTAACCTCTTACTCTCTATTAATAGCTTAATGTAATGTACGCTACTATAGGTGCATTTATTCTAAAAAGAGGATTTTGTACTTCAATTTGTAGGAAAAGCTATATATCACTGATAACTAGCTAAAATCATTGAAAACACTACATTTTATGGGTTTATAGCAATATAATAAGTAAAACTCCCTGTAGTATATAACAATAACGACGTACAATTTTAGAAGAAACTATGACAAAACCTGCAATATACCGTTATTCACATAAATACCTCTTACTCTTCTATTTATTAGCTTATGTAATGTAAGCTACTTATAGGGGCAAATTATTCTAAAATAGAAAGATTTTACACTTCAATTTTGTAGGAAAACACTGTATATTTCACCGATTAAATAGCTAAGATCATTTGACAACACTACATTTATTTTTTTTATAGCGAAATATGATAAGTAAAACTACTTGTATAATATACAAAAACGGTACGTTTAAACAAGAACTAGGAAAAAACGCTTGCAATAATACCGTTATAATCACATAAATAACCTCTTACTTTCTATTTAATAGCTTAATGTAATGTACGCTACTATAGGTGCATATTATTCTAAAAAGAGGATTTGTACTTCAATTTGTAGGAAAACAGCTATATATCACTGGATAACTAGCTAAAATCATTGAACACACTAACATTTAACGGTTTATAGCCAATATACTAAGTAAAGACTACCTGTATATATCCAATAAACGCTAACAGTTTAGAAGAAAATAAAGAAAAAACGCTTGCAAATATACCGTTTATCGACAATAAATTAACCTCTTACGCTTCTATTTATTAGCTTAATGTAATGTAAGCTACTATAGTTGCAATTTATTCTAAAAAGAGGCGTTTATACTTCAGTTTGTGGAAAACAGCTATATTCCATGATAACTAGCCAAAAATCATTGAAAAACACTACTTTTATGGGTTTATACAATCATAATAAGTAAAACTACTTGTATATATACAATACGCTACAGTTTTAGAAGTAACTAATGAAAAACCTTGCAATATACCGTTATACTCACAATAAATTACCTCTTACTCTTTTATTTATAGCTTAATGTAATGTAAGCTACTTATAGGTGCAAATTATTCTTAAAGAGGATTTTATACTTCAATTTGTATGAAAACAGCTATATATCACCGATAAATAGCTAATATACATTGAGACACTACTTTTTCTGGGTTTATGTCTGCAATATGTAAGTTAAAACTACTTGTATATATACAATACGCTTACAGTTTATTTTACTTATAAGAACTATGAAAACGCTTTGCATATACTGTTATATCACAATAATAACCTCTTACTCTTCTATTTTAGCTTAATGTTAATGTGTTACTTATAGGTGGAAATTATTCTAAAAAAAAGGATTGTATACTTGCAATTGTAGGAAACCGCTATATCTCACCGATAACTAGCTAAAATCATTGCAAAGAACACATTTTGTGTGTCTAAAGCATTATCAAAGGTAATTCCTTCTATTAATGATATAACACTACATTAAGACAGAGAACTATGAAAAACCACGTATAATAATAGCAATTGTATCACAATATAGAGTCTCAACTCCTATTATAAGCTTACAGTAGTTTTAATAGCAATTTCTAAACCGAACAACAACGCTAATTCCACTGGTGTTGGGGGGAATTTTCTCTATCAAAAAGAGAGCTGAATAATGTGTCTGATTTTCGACTATTTTTTTTGCCCTTCAAAAATACAATTAAAAACACTTGAAAAACGTTGTTTTTAGATAAAATTGATACATAAATTACATGACAAATACAATATTTTTAAGCTCATAATATGTAAAATATGTTGTGTAAAAAGTGCTGAATATGTCCAATTTCTGAAATTTTTTTAGCTTTCATAATCTTAAAACACGTGAAAAAACGTTGTTTTTAAGATTAAAATTGATAGCCTAAAATTTCATAGCAAAATTCAATGTTTTTAGCTCATAACTTGTAAAAATATATTGTTGTTACAGGCTGAAAATGTAAAAATTTTCGACTTATTTTAGCATTTCAAAATACATTAAAATTCTTGAAAACCTTGTTTTTACTGATTAAATTGATATCTAAATTTCATGAAATACTATTTTTTAGCTATTAATTTTGTAAATATAGTTGTTAGCAAATATAAAAAATATTTATCTCAGATATAAAAGAAATATACTTCATTTGTAGAAAAAAACTACTCTTCCTGATAACTAGCTAAATCATTGAAACAATACATTTTATTGTTTTATAGCATATGATAAGTAACTACTTGTCTCTACACAAGAACGCCCTACAGTTTTACAAGAACTATGAAAACCGCTTGCATTACCGTTATAGTCCCAACAAATAACCCTCTTACTCTTCTAGTAATAGCTTATGTAATTTCAGCTACTTATAGTTGCTATTATTCTAAAAAGAGGATTTTGTACTTCATTTGTAGGAAACAGCTATATATCACTGTGATAACTAGCTAAATCATTGAAACACTAACATTTAGGGTTTTAAGCAATAAATAAGTCAAACTACCTGTATATATACAATAACGCGACAGTTTAGAAGACTATGAAAAACGCTTGCCAATAACCGTTATATCACAATAAAAAACCTCTTTACTCTTCTATTATTAGGTTAATTTAATGTAAGCTACATATAGGGGCAATATTCTAAAAAGAGGATTTTTACAACTTCACGTTGTAGGGAACCAGCTGTATATACCGATAATCGCTAGATCATTGAAAACACTACATTATATGGGGTTTATTAGCAATATGATAAGTAAACTACTTGTATATATACAAAAACGCTACAGTTTACAAGAAACTATGAAAAACGCTTGCACTATACCGTTATATCACAATAAATAACCTCTTACTCTTTCTATTTAATATGCTATGTAAAATGTAGCTACTTATATGGCAATATTATTCTAAAAAGAGGAATTTTGTCTTCAATTTGTAGGAAAACAGCTATATATCCTGATAACTAAGCTAAATCATTGAAAAAAAACACTACATTTTATTGTGTTTATAGCATTATCAGTAAAACTACTGTATTATCCCAATCACTTAAAGTTTAGAAGAAAATATGAAAAACGCTTGCAATATACCGGTATAATCACGAATACAATAACCCTACTCTTCTATTTATTAGCTTAATGTATGTACGCTACTTATAGGTGCAAATTATTCTAAAAGAGCATTTTTACACTTCAATTTGTAGGAAAAAAGCTGTAATATCAACGATAATAGCTAAGGTCATTGAAAACCTACATTTATGGGTTTTATAGCAATATGATTCATAGAACTACTTGTAGATATACAAAAAACGCTACAGTTACAAGAAACTATGAAACGGCTTGCAATATTACCGTTATTCACAATACTAACCTCTTACTCTTCTATTTTAATGCTTAATGTAATGTAAGCTACTTATAGGTGCAAATTATTCTAAAAGAGGATTTTATACCTCAATTTTTATGGGAAGGGAAAAACAGCTTATATATCACTGATAACTTGAGCAAACCAATAATTGGACTTATTACATTTTAGGGGTTTTATAGCAATATAGATAAGTAAAAACTCCTTGTATATATACAATAATGCTTACAGTTTTAGGAAGCAACTATGAAACGCCTGCATATACCGTTATATCACAATAATAACCTCTTACTCTTCTATTTAATAGCTTATGTAATGTCAGCTACTAATAATAATGCAATCTGTTCTAAAGAGGATTGTATACTTTCAATTTGTAGGAAATAGCTTATATATCAACCGTAATAGCTAAGATCATTGAAACACTACATTTTATGGGTTTATAGCATAGACAAGTAAACTACTTGTATATCTACAATAACGCTACAGTTTACAAGAAACTATGAAAAACGCTTGCAATTACCGTTATATCAAATAAATACCTTCTTACTCTTCTTTTATTACTATAATGTAATGTAAGCTACTTTTAGTCCGCAATTATTCTAAAAAAAAGGATTGTATACTTCAATTTGTAGGAATAACAGCTATATATCACCAATAACTAGCTAAAACCATTGAAAAAAACACATTTGTGGGTATAAAGCATATATCATAAGGATATTCCTTCTATTAATGATATAACACTACAATTAAGAAAAACTATGAAAACACTTAATAATATATATTGTATCACAATTGAGTCTCCAAACTCCTATTTATAGAAGCTTCAGTATTTAAATAGCATTTCTCACGAAAACTACTATAATTCCACATTTTGAATTTCTCTATCTTCTCTATCTCTATTTTCTTCTAAAAGGGCTGGATAATGTCATTTCTACATTTTTTTAGCCCTTCAAAAATACATTAAAACACTGTAAAACGTTGTTTTTAAGATAAATTGATACATATAATTACAGAAAATACATATTTTAAGCGCTTCTATGGTAAATATAGTTGTGTACAAGTGCTGAATAATGTCAATTTCGACATTTTTTAGGCTTTCAAATACATTAAACACTTGAAAACGTTGTTTTAAGATTAAAATTGATGTCATAAAATTTTATGAAAATACACTATTTTTTTTAGCCATTAATTTTGTAAAATATAGTTGCAGCAAAATATAAAAAGCTATTTAGCTACAGATTATACGAATATACTTCAATTTGTAGAAAAACCCAACTCTTCAAGTGGAATACTACTAAATCATGTGAAAACACTACATTTTTGGGTTTTATCGCATATTAATAAGTAAAAGTACTTGAATAATAAATAACGCTACCAGTTTACAAGAACTATGAAGAAAACGCTTTGGGGGGGGGGGGGGGACAATATAACGTTATATCACCTAAAAACCTCTTAATCTCTATTTAATAGCTTAATGTAATGTAAGCTACTTTAGGTGCATATTATTTCTAAAAGAAGGATTTTGTACTTCATTTGTAGGAAACTCGCTATAATATGCACTGTAACTAGCTAAAATCCTTGAAAACACTACATTTTATGGTTATAGCAATATAAATACGTAAACTACCTGTAATATATGACAATAACGCTACAGTTTTAGAAAGACAACTTATGAAAGACGCTTGCAATATACCGTTATAATCACAATAAAATACCTCTTACTCTTCTATTTATTAGCTTAATGTAATGTAAGCTACTATCGGTGGCAATTATTCTAAAAGGATTGTAATCACATTTGTGGAAAAAACAGCTATATATCACCGTTAACTAGCTAAAAGCTTGAAAAGAACACATTTGAGGTATAAAGCTTATCATCCATAAAGGTTAAGTTCCTTCATTAATGATATAACACACATTCAGAAGAAACATAAACCACGTATAATATACAATTGTATCACACTTTATAGATGCTGAAACTCCTATTATATGATTACAGAGCTAAAAATAGCAATTTCTAACGAAACAACTATAATTCCACATTTTGAATTGTCTCTATCCAAAAGGGCTGAATAATGTCCATTTTCAACATTTTTTTAAGCCCATTAAAAAATACATTAAATGCACTTGAAAAAACGTTTTTTCTAAGATTAAAATTGATACATTATTTTCATGAAAAATACCATTTTAACTCATATATTGTAAAATAATAATTGTGTAAATTCTGAATAATGTCAATTTTCGATCATTTTTTAGCTTTAAAACATGCATTAAAATACTTGGAAAAACGTTGTTTTAAGATTAAAATTGATACCTAAATTTTATAAAAATACTATTTTTAGCTCATAACATTATAAAATCTAGGTTGTTAAAAGTTCTGAATAAAGTCTATTTCGCCATTTTTTAGCCTTTCAAAATCCATTAAATACTTGAAAAAACAATTGTTTTTAAGATTAAAATTATAAAGTATATTTAAAATACATTAAAATACTTTGAAAAACGTTGTTTTTAAGATTAAAATTGATACCTAAATTTTATGAAAATAGTCATTTTTTAAGCTCATAACTTATAAAATATATTGTGTAAAGTTGCTGCATAAAGTCTAATTTCGACATTTTTTTTTTAGCCTTTCAAAATACATTAAAATACTTTGAAAAAAAAACATTGTTTTTAAGATTAAAATTGATATCTACTTTCATGAAAAATACATATTTTTAGCTATTATTTTTGTAAAATTATAGTTGTAGCAAATATAAATGCTATTTAGCTAGAAAAAAAAAAAAAAAAAAAAGAAGATATGAAGAAATATACTTCATTTGTAGAAAAAAAAACTCTTCACTGTAACTTGCTAAAATCATTGAAAACACTACATTTTATGGGTTTTATAGCAATATTATCGTAAACTACTTGTATATATACAAAAAACGCTACAGTTTACAAGAAATCTATGAAAAAACGCTTGCAATATACCGTTATATATCACAATAAATAACCTCTTTACTCTTTCTATTTAATAGCTAATTAATGTAAGCTTACTTTTTTTTTTTTTATAGGGTGCAATTATGTTACTAAAAGAGGAGTTTATACTTCAATTTGTAGGAAACAGCTCTATACACCGATAATCGCTCATATCATTGAAAACACTACATTTTCTGGTTTTAGGCAATATGATAGTGAAAACACTTGTATATATATCATATCGCTACAGTTTACAAAGAAACTATGAAAAAACGCTTGCAATATACCATTATGATCACAATAAATACCTTCTATACTCTTCTATTATTAGCTAATGTAATAATAAGCTATTTTAGGTCCAAATTATTCTAAAAAAAGGATGTAGTACTTCAATTTGTAGGAATACGCTATATATCACCATAACTAGCTAAAAACCATTGACAATAACACATTTTGTGGGTATAAAGCCATTATCATAAGTATATTTCCTTTCTATTAATGATATAACACTACCATTAAAAGAAACTATTGAAATCACGTATATATACAATTGTATCACAATTAAGGTCTCAAACACTGCCTATTATAAGCTTCCAGTTAGTTTTAAAATAGCAATTTCTACGAAACTACTAGTAATTCACATTTTGAATTTCTCTATCCTAATCTCTATCTCTATGTCTTCTAAAAGCGCTGAATAAACATGTCCTTTCGACATTGTTTTTTAGCCCTTCAAAAATCCATTAAAACCTTTATAAAACGTTGTTTTTAAGAATAAAATTGATTCATAATTACATGAAAATACATATTTTTAAGGCTCTTAATATTGTAAAATATAGTTTGTGTAAAGTGCTGAAATAAATGTCAAATTTCGACATTTTATTAGATTTTCAAAAAATACCTTAAAACACTTGAAAAAAACGTTGTTTTTAAGATTAAAATTGATGCATAATTTTATGAAAAATTACATATTTTTTAGCTATTAATTTTGTAAATCATAGTTGCCGAAATAGTAAACAGCTATTTAACTACAGATATAAAAAATATACTTCAGTTTGTAAGAAAAAACACTCTTCACTGATACAAGCTAAAATAATTGAAACACCACAGTTTTTTGGTTATAGCAATATGATAAGTAAAAGTCACTTGTAAATATAAATACCGCTACAGTTTTACAAGAAACTATGAAAACACGCGTAGCAATATCCGTTTATATCACAATAAATAAACCTCTTACTCTCTATTTCATAGCTTAAATGTAATGTAAGCTACTTATTGGTGCAAATTATTGCTAAAAGAGGATTTATACTTCAATTTTGTAGAGGAAAACAGCTACATATATCCTGATAACTACTAAAATAATTGAACACTACATTTTATGGTTATAGCACTATGATATTACACTACTTGTATATCTACAA
>JACEEZ010013961.1:10000-17500 GCA_016584305.1 Chionoecetes opilio
ACATATATATATATCTATCTATCTATCTATCTATCTATCTATCTATCTATCTATCTATCTATCTATCTATCTATCTATCTATCTATATAATATATATATATATATATATATATATATATATATATATATATATATATATATATATATATATATATATATATATATATATATATATATATATATATATATATATATATATATATATTGTTATGAATGTGAATTCAGGGTGGAAGTTAAAGTGGTCTCGCCAGGAGGGTGACGTGGAAAGGTGGAAGATGTGAGATGGTGGTTAGATGTATGTCTGAGTGAACACTGTGTGTGCGTGTGTGCGTGTTTGAGTAACGGTCAGTTAGTGTGCGTGTTTACGTATGTGTGTCCAATGATGCTACCGGGTGTGTACGTGCAGGGCTTCTGATTGGGGGAGAAGACTTTGGCGGGAATATTGTAGGCGGAGCCTTGGCATCGCCGTGGACGACGCCGGGCTCTGCGGGAGTGCAACTTTTGACCTGATTGGACTAACACCTGTCGTAGAAGTGATCTCCCCACCCCCCCCCTTCTTCCTGGCCTTCCCGCACCCCTTAACCCAGCCCACCACTAAGTGTCCACGTACTGAAGTAGCGAGTGTTGAGAGATAAGTGCCCGGCTTTAAACTCCTAGCCCATGTTGTGTTGTAATATGACTGTTGGGTCAGTAAAGGAACAATGGATCAGCGAAGTGTATCTTTTTCCTTCCCTGCCGTGAGTCACCCACGCTCACGCCTTGGTACCGTATCATACCCACGCCCTAGTGTGTAACATGGTTTAAGAGAGAACAAGGGGAAAGCCATTTCTGTTACATTGGTGTCTTAGAGGTGAGGATTATTAACCTACAGTGAAGTTTTGGGGTATACGGGCCAGGTGGTCGGCGTGGTGAGTTTAGAAAATGGCGCCAGGGGAATGAACGGTGTTAGTTGAGGCGGGAGACTTGGCGCCAACCGCCCACGGCAGTGGGCGGGTAGGAGCGAGACCACCGAGAGACAAGGCCTGGTACATCGACCGTGACGTCACACCATAAGGATCCCACCCGCTCCGCTCCCCGTACAAGTTTACCTACCTAATATAATGTGTATCAGTATAAAAGATATACTGTTATCTTCGGAAATGTTTGTTCTATAATATTATCAAATAAAAAACCGTAAAACACACAAAGAAAATGCCATTATGAGACTTTCAAGAAATATGCATTAACTTAAACTCTTCGCCATTTAATATTTTGCTCGCAAACATTTTACACGGAGAATATCAATAGAAGCGGAATTTAATTAGCTTTCCATTGATATATTTCGTTTAGTGATAAATGAATTAGCGGCATGCATAAATTAGCGAAAACTAAATATAAAAAATCATGAAATCGGGTAATTTCCTACCTAATATATGTTTATCAGTATAAAATATATACTGTTATCTTCGGAAATGTGTGTTCTATAATATTATCAAATAAAAAACCGTAAAACACAAATAATGCCATTATGAGACTTTCAAGAAATATGCATGAATTAAAACCTTTCGCCATTTAATATTTTGTGCAAAAACTTTTTACATGGACAATATCAATAGAAGCGGAATTTAACTAGCTTTCCATTGATATATTTCCTTTTCTGATAAATGAATTAGAACCATGCATAAATTAGCGTTAACTAAATAAATAACATCATGAAATCGGGTATTTTTTCCCGATTGATGATGTTATTTATTTAGTTAACGCTAATTTATGCATGGTTCTAATTCATTTATCAGAAAAGGAAATATATCAATGGAAAGCTAATTAAATTCCGCTTCTATTGAAATTCTCCATGTAAAAAGTTTTTTCACAAAATATTAAATGGCGAAAAGTTTAAGTTCATGCATATTTCTTGAAAGTCTCATAATGGCATTTCTTTAGTGTGTTTTACGGATTTTTATTTGATAATATTATAGAATAAATATTTCCGCAGATAACAGTATAAATTATATACTGATAAACATATATTAGGTAGGAAATTACCCAATTTCATGATTTTTTATATATAGTTAACGCTAATTTATGCATGCCGCTAATACATTTATTACTAAACGAAATATATCAATGGAAAGCTAATTAAATTCCGCTTCTATTGATATTCTCCATGTAAAATGTTTGCAGGCAAAATATTAAATGGTGAAGAGTTTAAGTTAATGCATATTTCTTGAAAGTCTCATAATGGCATTTTTTTTGTGTGTTTTACGGTTTATTATTTGATAATAATATAGAACAAACATTTCCGAAGATAAAAGTATATCTTTTATACTGATAAACATTATATTACGTAGGTAAACGTGTACGGGGAGCGGAGCGGGTGGGATCCTTATGGTGTGACGTCACGGGCGATGTACCAGGCCTTATCATCTGGGTGGCCTCGGTAGGAGTCGGTTCGGGCACAGTGGCTATGTTACTCGCTGAGTTGAAAACGAAACTCATCAGTGAATTGAA
Organism: Chionoecetes opilio; assembly: GCA_016584305.1. NCBI lineage: Eukaryota > Metazoa > Arthropoda > Malacostraca > Decapoda > Majidae > Chionoecetes > Chionoecetes opilio. The sequence continues at coordinate 12,488 of JACEEZ010013961.1, forward strand.
ACAGAACAACGAGGACATTAGTGAGTGGCAACGTGAATGGGGGCGTGGGCTGATAGAGGCTAGGGAGGAGGCAAGGTACTTCACACGTGAGGCGTGTGAGGCCCTGGGGGAGGAGTTGGCTGCCCTGCAACTGGCGGTGGAACTCCAGGCCAACGCACTGTCAGCTGTCTTAGGAAGACGACAGCTTGTTACACCAGCAACGACGGAGGAGCTGCCTGACCCTGAACACACTACGTGGTCTGATCCTGGAGACACCGGGCAGCGCGCGACACCACCTAAATACACACCCGCGGCTTCGGCGACGCGCGGCATGGACGTGATGTGGAGATATAGCGCATTTTCATGACGTTCACCGCCCTGGTTCAGTCCAGTCCGGACCGGGTCAGGGTGGACTGATGGTCGTGAAAATACATCGAGACTGGCCCCGTCCCAATCGTCGTTCCTATTGGCTGGGGGATCGAGTGGGCGGTACTGAACTGAACTGTGGAGGTGGCAGGCGTCCATCTTGTTAATATCCTTTTTGTCGTCCGCCTTTTAACCTGTGCTGAAGACTTTACAACTACCACGCCTGTGATACTTTAGTCTTATGGTCGACCATCATGGTGTTTCATGTCTTATCAGCAGCACGAGAAGCTCCTGGTCGCCTTCCCCGCTGACTGTAGTGCGCATGCGCCAGTTCTCCCCACACTGGTCCAACCTGGTCCTGGTCGCTGGCTCAGCCCGGCCCAGTCCGTTCCAGCCCGGTCTAAACTGCCTCGCAAAAACAGTGGCCGCCCGGGACTAGCCCAGTCCAGACCGGGCCAGAGCGGCCGCGAAAATGCGCTAATAGTCATGCCTGCCACTACTGCACCGCGCTCGCTCAACCCACCGCTGACACCTGCATCGCCCCTGAGCCACACACAGAGGACGTGTGGCCACCTTGGAGGGAGGAAGCTGTCGGATTTCGATGGCAAGGTGGGCTGGGAAGCCTACCTGGCCCAGTTTGAACTCCTGGCCGACGCGCAGAATTGGGGAGGAACAGAGAGAGCCATGCAACTTGTGGCCAGTCTCAGAGGCGCGGCATTGGAAGTACTGGCTCACCTGACGTCCCTACAACGCACTTCGTACTCAAATGTGGTGGAAGCGCTGAGAAGAAGGTTTGGACACCACCAGCAGGCGGAGGTGTTCCGCGCTAACCTGAAGGTGAGGATTCGTTGTTGGGGTGAGCCACTCCCGTAGCTCGCCCAGGAAATCGAGACACTAGTTCGACGCGCTTAACCAACCGCTCCAGAGGAAATGATGAACATGATGTCTCGCGAGCACTTCGTGGACGCGCTCCACGACAAGGACCTCCAACTCTATGTCAAACAAGCACATCCCGGGGATGTACAGGAGGCGTTAACATGAGCGATGGAGCTGGAAGTTTTCCTATACACCACGACTGACGACGACAGCGGCAAGATGAAGGGCGGCGGATCACGAAGGGCCTATCAGCAGTCTTCCTGACGAAGGCTAAAGGGGGACGCGCCGACCTGGAGGATGTTTAAAGGGCGCGCATGGAATGCAGCGTCCGTGGTCCCAGGTGGCGCGGAGACCGAGGTATGCGGCACGGGATGGTGGAAAAATGTAGCCCCGGGCTATTGAATGCGGCGCACGGGGTTGTGTGTGACCTTGCACCGAGGTGAGGTGACGCGCGTTGTGCCTGCACACAGCGGCAGCTGGGGTGAGGCGAGCGGCTCCGAGAAGGGGCTGACGGCGACGCAGAGGGGGGTGGATAGTCGCTAGGGTTGGGCCAGCGAGGAAGTATTCACGCTGTTTTGAGTAGTGCCCGGGGAGGTACCAGCCACCGCCCTTGTGGCTGGTACTTCCTTCAAAACAGCGATGGGGGGTCGGTATCTAATATATATATATATATATATATAATATATATATATATATATATATATATATATATATATATATATATATATATATATATATATATATATATATATATATATTATATATATATATATATATATATATATATATATACATAATATATATATATATATATATATATATAATAGTATACATAATATATATATATATAATATATATATATATATATATATATATATATATATATACTATATTATATAATATATATATATATATATATATATATATATATATATATATATATATATATATATATATATATATATATTATATATATATATATATATATATATATATATATATATATATATATATATTGTAACGGAAATGGCTTTCCCCTTGTTCTCTCTTAAACCATGTTACACAGTAGGGCGTGGGTACGATACAGTACCAAGGCGTGAGCTTGGGTGACTCACGGCAGGGAAGGAAAAAGATAAACTTCACTGATCCATTGTTCCTTTACTGACCCAACAGTCATATTACAACACAACATGGGCTAGGAGGTTAAGGCCGGGCACTTATCTCTCAACGCTCGCTACTTCAGTACGTGGACACTTAGTGGTGGGCTGGGTTAAGGGGTGCGGTAAGGCCAGGAAGAAGGGGGGGGGGGAGATAACTTCTGCGACAGGTGTTAGTCCAGTCAGGTCAGACGTTGCACTCCCGCAGAGCCCGGCGTCGCCCAAGGCGATGCCGAGGCTCCCTCCGCCTACAATATTCCCGCCAAAGTTTTCTCTCCCAATCAGAAGCCTTGCACGTAGACACCCGGGTAGCATCATTGGACACACATACGTACACACATACACTAACTGACCGTTACTCAAACACACAAACACACGCACACAGTGCTCACTCAGACATACATCTAACCGCCCTCTCACATCTTCCACCTTTCCACCTCACCCTCCTGGCGAAACCACTTTAACTTCCACCCTGAATTCACATTCATAACAATATTCTCACCTTTCTTCAAGGCTGACCCAGCCGTACAGAAATAAGCCTTCATCATACTCCCAGCCACAAAAATAGTCATAAAGAAATGGTACAAATTAAGGTATATGGTATTACAGTCTTCTTTTTGGATCCTCAACGTGTTACACAACACACAACACAAACCCTTTAAATCCTCTGTGTGTGTACTTTTCACAACACACACCACAAGTCCTTTTAAATCCTCGTATATGTACTTTTCACAACACACACCACAAGTCCTTTTAAATCCTGTGTGTGGACTTTTCACAACACACACCACAACATACAAGTCCTTTAAATCCACGTGGCTCCTAACCAGAGGCTTCTGCTGCAGCAGGAAGCTACCTCAACCTCCATCGTCGGCACATCCCTGACGACATACCTCCATCGCCGGCCCAACACCTGGCGATATATACCTCCATCGCCGGCCCAACCCCTGGCGATATATACCTCCATCGCAGGCCCAACCTTGCGATATAGCTCACGCGCGGAACTTATCCAAGTCCCAGCCGACCCCCCATCGCTGTTTTGAAGGAAGTACCAGCCACAAGGGCGGTGGCTGGTACCTCCCCCGGCACTACTCAAAACAGCGTGAATACTTCCTCGCTGGCCCAACCCTAGCGACTATCCACCCCCCTCTGCGTCGCCGTCAGCCCCTTCTCGGAGCCGCTCGCCTCACCCCAGCTGCCGCTGTGTGCAGGCACAACGCGCGTCACCTCACCTCGGTGCAAGGTCACACACAACCCCGTGCGCCGCATTCAATAGCCCGGGGCTACATTTTTCCACCATCCCGCGCCGCATACCTCGGTCTCCGCGCCACCTGGGACCACGGACGCTGCATTCCATGCGCACCCTTTAAACATCCTCCAGGTCGGCGCGTTCCCCTTTAGCCTTCGTCAGGAAGACTGCTGATAGGCCCTTCGTGATCCGCCGCCCTTCATCTTGCCGCTGTCGTCGTCAGTCGTGGTGTATAGGAAAACTTCCAGCTCCATCGCTCATGTTAACGCCTCCTGTACATCCCCGGGATGTGCTTGTTTGACATAGAGTTGGAGGTCCTTGTCGTGGAGCGCGTCCACGAAGTGCTCGCGAGACATCACGTTCATCATTTCCTCTGGAGCGGTTGGATAAGCGCGTCGAACTAGTGTCTCGATTTCCTGGGCGAGCTGCGGGAGTGGCTCACCCCAACAACGAATCCTCACCTTCAGGTTAGCGCGGAACACCTCCACCTGCTGGTGGTGTCCAAACCTTCTTCTCAGCGCTTCCACCACATTTGAGTACGAAGTGCGTTGTAGAGACGTCAGGTGAGCCAGTACTTCCAATGCCGCGCCTCTGAGACTGGCCACAAGTTGCATGGCTCTCTCTGTTCCTCCCCAATTCTGCGCGTCGGCCAGGAGTTCAAACTGGGCCAGGTAGGCTTCCCAGCCCACCTTGCCATCGAAATCCGACGGCTTCCTCCCTCCAAGGTGGCCACACGTCCTCTGTGTGTGGCTCGGGGGCGATGCAGGCGTCAGCGGTGGGTTGAGCGAGCGCGGTGCAGTAGTGGCAGGCATGACTATCTCCACATCACGTCCATGCCGCGCGTCGCCGTAGCCGCGGGTGTGTATTTAGGTGATGTCGCGCGCTGCCCGGTGTCTCCAGGATCAGACCACGTAGTGTGTTCAGGGTCAGGCAGCTCCTCCGTCGGGGCCGGTGTAACAAGCTGTCGTCTTCCTAAGACAGCTGACAGTGCGTTGGCCTAGAGTTCCACCGCCAGTTGCAGGGCAGCCAACTCCTCCCCCAGGGCCTCACACGCCTCACGTGTGAAGTGCCTTGCCTCCTCCCTAGCCTCTATCAGCCCACGCCCCCATTCACGTTGCCACTCACTAATGTCCTCGTTGTTCTGTTTCAATTCATTGATGAGTTTTGTTTTCAACTCAGCGAGTAACATAGCCACTGTGCCCGAACCGACTCCTACCGAGGCCACCCAGATGATAAGGCCTGGTACATCGCCCGTGACGTCACACCATAAGGATCCCACCCGCTCCGCTCCCCGTACAAGTTTACCTACGTAATATAATGTTTATCAGTATAAAAGATATACTTTTATCTTCGGAAATGTTTGTTCTATAATATTATAAAATAAAA
>JACEEZ010013961.1:22500-57500 GCA_016584305.1 Chionoecetes opilio
TTTTATAATGTATTGTGATATTATTTACTGTCTATTGTGATGTCATTTTAATAATTGATACCAGAATATTAGGAATATAGAGATACTTGTTTGTAAGTAAGATATAAGGGTTCTTAATTTTTATTGTATTGGGCGCTGTAACATTTTTGGATAAAGCAGAACGTAAGAAACAAACCAACCCGCCTTTTACTCTCGACTCTTTCGCGTCTTATATATGAAGATTTGCCGCAGATGCTGAAGCAATTCAACATTTTGGTGCCCAGACCCGGGAGGTGAAGATGTCAAGTATCTCTTGTGAGTAAATTTGTGGCAAACAGACAGACATAAGACGTAGAAACTACAAGAACTGCTAAGTAATAAGGATGGTGCTGATGCTTCTAGCTCGAGTGGCGGAGCCTCTGCTGCACAAGTAAGGTTGCCTAAGTAAGAACTTCAAATGTTTAAGGGAGAAGTTACAGAATGGCAGTCCTTCTGGGACCAACTTATGTCTCATGTTGATGATGCAGACATTCCTGTGATAAGCAAATTTATCTATTTAGTTTCACTGTTGGAAGGAGAAGCTCAATCTGTTATATCTGGTTTTTCTCACACAAGCGCCAATTATAAGACTGCTTGCACACTACTGAAAGAGAGATTTGGAAAGCCTGAGACAATCATATTTGCTCATGTTCAAGCTCTTTTAAAAGGCAAGGTTCCTGTGAAGGCAAGAGGTCCTCAGTACGTGTCCCAACTCTGGAGTCTACGTGACGAGCTATTGACACATCAGAAGTTTAAAAGCATTGGGTGTCACTGGTAAGCAGTGTGAAGTCTTCTTAACACAAATCATCTTATCCTGTTTTCCAAATGAAATACAACTGGGCTGAGCTCGGAAAGGTGCTGGACGTGAAAGCGACTTGGATTGGCTCCTGCAGTTTCTGCAAGAAGAAGTCGAGAAAATTGAACGTTCGGAGACTTTCATGGATGTTACTTCAGAAAATTTAGAAAGGCAAAATCCACTTGAAGAAAAAAGGAATTGGTACGTGAAGGGGTCAAGGGAGAAAGGGTTTTCTGCGTCAGCTCTTCACGCCTCGTCTGAAGTTAACTGGCTTACCTGTGGGTTTTGTAGCAATATACATTAATCAGAGAAATGCATTGAAACATTGAAATTAAGTAGAAGGGACCGTGCTGATAGAATTATATCTGCCAATTTATGTTTTAAGTGTTTAAATAAAGGGCATATTGCTAAAGGATGCTTTTGCTAAGTGTGTAAAATGTATTGGTAATCACAATATTATAATGTGTGGCATTAGATTAGATTCAAATATTTGTAATGAATACATGATGGTTGTACTTGAACACAGGTCTAAACTCACTAGTGATGCCAACGGTAATAGTTCATCAGTTCAGCAAGGTAGTGTTGCTCTTCAAAATATTACCTCCACTAATGAAACATGTTTTATTTTGCATACAGCAAAGGTTAAGGATGTTAGAGCCAATGGTGTTCTCTATGATGCTAAACTTATGTTCGACAGTGCGTCTGAAAGAACCTATGTAAGTAGTAATCTTGCTAAAAAGTGTAAACCTAAGTGGATTTCCAGTCAGACAATTTCATATACAGCATTTGGAGGTGACAAGTCAAATAAGAGCAGGCAAAGTAACATATATTCCTTGAAATTACTTGATTGTATTAATGCATCACAATCATTGATTGCTGTTGAACTTCCTGAGATAGGTCAACCTTTGATTAGACCAACTGTACCTCATCACTTATTGAGTACCTTTTCCCACGTATAACTTGCTGATAATCACTTGAATAACTTCTAGATGGACATACATATATTGATTGGTCTCGATGCATACTGGCAATTCTTGATCCCCAGTAATACCTTTCAAGTTGATGGAATAGTAGCACATAATTAAGTTTTTGGTTGGATTATGTGTGGAGCTTGGCATGCTGTTCCATATTATCATTTCACTTCATATCAAATGTTGTGTATTTCCAAGCTGTCAGACTAGGATGTAACCAAGTTTTGGGACTTAGAGTCTGTAGGGATTACTTCTAAGGAATCTGATTGTCTTTTTGAGTCTAACACTGCATTGCAGGAGTTTTCCAAGAGCATTCAGTTTGTTGATAGTAGATATGAAGTAGCCCTGCCTTGGAAGAGTGAAACAGCAAAGGGTTATCTCATACACAATGAAAAACTTGCTATAAAGAGACTAGATATATTACATACCTAGCTGCATAAAAGTGTTGAAATTAAAACAGAGTATTATACGGTTTTTGATGATAATGAGAGGGAAAGTATTATTGAGGAAATTCCATGTAATGAGATTACTAGTCCTTACCCTACCTATTATCTGCCTCACCGTCCTGTAGTGAGAGAAAGCAGTGTGAGTACTAAGATTATACCTGTCTTTGATGCATCAGCTTATAGTTACAATGACATATCACTGAATGACTGTCTACTGACTGGCCCGTCCCTCAACCCTGATTTACTGGAAATACTGATACGCTTCAGGAAGTATCCCATAGCTTTAGCTGTTGATATCACCAAGGCATTTTTGCAAATAAGTATGAATGAAGTGAGAAAAGTAATAAGTAATGTGCATCGTTTCTTTCTGAAGGGCGTAAATGGAATAAGATTTATGAGATTTCTGCGTGTTCTGTTTGGTAACACTACCAACCCCTTCTTATTAAATGCTACTATTCGACATCATCTTGAAGGGTACCCACTGACTGAGATAATACATGAATTAAAGGAGGATATGTATGTAGATAACTGGCTAGGTGGTGCAGATAGTGTTAAAGAAGCTTGTGCAAAGTTAAGTGAAGCCTGTGAGGTTTTGTCACATGCAGGGATGCCTTTGAAAAATATGGGTCTCTAATAGTAGACTGGTTACATCAAGATTTAATGATCAACTTGACTATGTAAGTGGGAATGAGGTTACTAATGTGCTGAGATTGCAGTGTTGTAACTCCTCTGATACCTTCTCCTTTGGAGGACTAAATCTAGGTGCCCAAGTTGAGTTAGTATTTACCAAAAGATCTGTTCTTAGTTTTATTGCCAAAATCTTTGATCCTCTGGGTATCATAAGTCCTTTTGTCATATTTAGTAAAATACTCTTCTAAGATATTTGGAGGTTAGGGTTTCCTTGGGATGATTTTATTGCCTTTAGAATTGCAAAGAAAATTTCAGAAGTGGATAGAGAGTGTTTCATCTCTTAGATCATGGAGTCTTGATAGCTGCGAATTTCCAGGTCTGCCTTGGAATAACCTTGATAAGATTGAACCGCATGCTTTTGGGGACGCTTCTGAAAGGGGATATGAAGCTAGTGTATTTGTCAGAACTCTGTGCCTAAATGGTTATTATAAGGTATCACTAGTTGCTTCCAAATCTAGAGTAGTACCTATCAAAATTGTAACTCTGCCCAGCTTGGAGATGATGGCGGCTCTGTTATGTTTCAGGTTAATAACCTGTGTAAAAAATGCTCTTCATCTAAATCTAAGTAAGGACACATCCCTAAATTGCTGGACAGACTCAAAGATTGTCCTTGCTTGGGTACAAGGTGACTCTTATAAATGGAAAAGTTTTGTTGCAAATAGAGTCCCTGAAATCCAAAGTGTAACTCCACCAAGTTGCTGGCAGCATTGTAAGGGAATGACAATCCTACCCTTTTGATTCCAAGAGGAATACTAGGAGACCAGCTTTTATCTAACACTTTGTGGTTATATGGTCCCCCTTGGTTATCAGAACTATTGTCCATGAGTCAAGAAAGAAGAGTCTTCTTTCCTACTAAGGAAGAAGCTAGATATATTGATGATATTGTTTGTCCTGCCATTAATCCTGCAACACCTCTGTTTGAGTTTAGCAGATGGAGCCACTTTGGTAAAGCTCAGCATATTGTTGCTTGGGTTTTGAGATTCATAAACAACTGTACACCACGTATAAAGACATTTTCAATCCTTCTGACTGCTGATGAATTAGACAATGCCCCATTGAAAATGATTTATTGTAATCAAAGAGAGATACATGCAGGATAAATCAATGCTTTTATAATTAACAAGCCTTTCCCCAAAGGATCAAGCTTAAGCAAATTGGATCCTTTTTTGGATGATGAAGTTTTATTGAGAATTAATGGTAAACATGAGTTTGCAGACTTAAGCTATGGAAGTAAACATCCAGTCATAATAAACAAAGGTCACCTAGCAAAGCTCCTTGTTAGTTTTCAGCATAAATTTCTCAAGCATGCAGGTTTTCTACTATGATGTCTGCTTTAAGCGATAGTTTTTTGGATAATAGGCATTAGAAGATTTGTAAAGTCTGTCACCAGGTAATGTGTAAGATGTCAAAGGCATGGTTCAAGAGCATGTAGTCAACCTGTAGCTCCTCTCCCATAATTAAGGGCGAAATCAACACCTCCATTTACTGTGACTGGACTTGACTTTGCTGGTCCTCTATTATGTTCTTATTTTCCTTCTAAAAAGTTTTACATTTTCCTTTTCACCTGTGCAGTAGTCAGTACTAGTAGCTCATGTGGAGCTTACTGACTCTATGAGTGTCTCTAACTGCATGCCTGCTATTCGTATATTTTTTGCCCGTAGGGGGCTTCCTTCAGTGTTTTCTTCAGATAATGCTAAAACGTGTGTGGCCTCTATTAATGAATTGCAGTAAGTGTATGGTCATCTATCTCCTCATTGGCGATTCATCGTTCCACAGTCTCCTTGGTGGGGAAGCTGGTGGGAACGCTTGATAAGATATGTGAAGTCTGCTGTTATAAAAGTTTTAGGTGTGAATTATATATCTAGGAGTGAATTAGAAACTACCCTACATGAGATTGAAGCTTGTGTTAATTCTAGGCCTTTGACACATATTAAAGACGAATCTGATTGCGATTTTCAATTAACACCTTCTCACTTCATCATTGGGATTAATTCATGGCTCTAAAACTCATGTGAATACCAACCCATCTTGTATTTCTGCAAAGGATATGAGTGAAAGAGAAATCCTAAGAAATCAAATCCTTCATAAACTTTAGATATTATAGAGTAATGACTACATAAGAAATGTATCCCCTGTTGTTAAGGATTTTACATCAAAGTGTAATATCAAGAAAGATAATTTAGTTTTAGTAAATGAAGAAAGGATTGGAAGATTACAGTGGCCCCTGGGTGTAATAGTAGATGTATTTCCAGGCTGGGATGGAATTCTTAGAAGTGTAAAAGTCAAGACTTCCACGGGCTTAATCAACAGACCTGTACAAAAAGTACACCAACTTGAAATATCTTGTGCTGATTCTGATGTTATGGCAAAAACTGTTCAAGAAGCCCACTCCTTTATTGATAATTTAGATGAGAGACGTAACCGCTGGTCTAACACGGTATATAACAATTCAATCTTCATAGTCCAGAAAAATATATAAAATCAATAGGCTTACAAATCTAATCTCCTGGGAGCCTTGGTAAGCCACCAAGGCTTCCAGGAGATTAGATTTGTAAGCCTATTTGATATATTATAATTTGTTAGACGATGTAGATTGAAGTGTTTATTTGTAATATTATTTGGGAGCCACTCTCCATTCTTATGAGATAAGTAACATGTATAAACTATAATGTAAGCAGTATTTTTTCATAGATTCTGTAATTCTTTAATGTATTGGAAATTAGAAACTCCAATGGTGGGGAGTATGTTGAAATTAGTGACTGAAATATTATGAACTTTTGTTTTTGTGTTAGTCTAACCTTAGTTAGTTTTTTATGGTGCACCATTTCAAGTTAGTATTGTTCACCACAAATATTTTATTATATATTTTTATATTATTTACTGTTTATTGTGATGTCATTACATAAATTTAAACTATAATATTATGAATATAGAGAATATTGTTTGTTAGTAAGATATAAGGGTTCTTAATTTTCATTGTATTGGGCGCTGTAAAATGTATGGATAAGGCAGAACATAAGGAACAAACTAACCCGCCTTCTGCTCTCGACCGCTTCGCGTCTTAAATATGAAGATTTGCCGCAGATGTTAAAAAAATTCAACAATATATATACATAATATATATATAATATGTATATATATTGTTGAATTTTTTTAACATCTGCGGCAAATCTTCATATTAATATCTATATATATATATATATATATATTATATAATATATATAATATATATAATATATATATATATATATATATATATATATTATATATATATATATATATATATATATATATATATATATATATATATATATATAATATATATATATATATATATATATATATATATATATTGTCACGGTCGGTGACACGAGGTCGCCACCCCAGGCCATGCCCCAGGGACACGTGGGTCTAGTTAAGTAATTCAGGATGTTTAAAACAAGGTCAACATATGAAATCCTTATATAATTAACACTTAACTACAATTACTCTTTACAACAAATAAACACTGAACACTCGTCACAGAAAATTCACAGATAGGGATACCACGCGCAACGCTGCCAAAATCTCACCCTCACTTTCCGTCTCTCTCTAACCTCCTGCCTCAACACACAACCACCTTAAGAGCGCTTCTACTGAGCCTCTAACACACCAACAACAAAGAGAGCTTCTACTGAGCCTCTAACACACCATGCCAAAAGAGCACTTCTAACTGAGTCTCAACACATAACAAAGAGAGCTTCTACTGAGCCTCTAACACATAACAAAGAGAGCTTCTACTGAGCCTCTAACACACCAACAACAAAGAGAGCTTCATCTGAGCCTCATCCTAGACACACACAATACTTCCCACCTACTCTCACTTTCCGTAAATACAGCCAACTCGACATCGGTGAACCAATAATGCAGAAAAACAAGCTTCACAAAATACTTACAAAACCCTCGTATCAAGGGTTGGAAGGAGGACTTACAAAACTCCCAACGTGGTGACCACGCCCGACACAGCGGCTCCTAACACAACACGACACCGCGTGGAAATGTCAGGAGTGGAGGATGATGCGAGGTCACGACCTCTTTTATATGGGTGACCTAACTAGCTGCGTGTGGCAACCCCTCGTCACACCATGCTTCCTACCAAAAAGGGGCGGAGCTACGCTCTGCCCAGCCATCTTGACCACCTCAAAACACGCGGGAGATATGAATTTTCGTCACACCTTCCCCCGTCAAAATAGAAAATTCTCGTAGTGAGAATTTTCGTACCAGAAAAAATAACTTAACATTATACCACAACAACCTTATTTTACTCACTCTAAAGGTTCACGCCACATCTCACTAAATATAATCATCATCAATATACACTCACTAAGCAACCAGAGACATTATCTGGGAGATTACTCATCATTCTGCACAACTCTACTTCCACCTTACGTGCCACACCGTCTTTTTTTCTGTCGTTAATATACTGATACTTCCCTATGTGTCTCCCGTACCCAACCCAACCTTGCTCCAGCAGGTACGAGAGCTCTACCTTAACCTCAGCGCCGACCTCCCTCTGTGGCGCCACACACAAGGCCACTCGATCCGCTGGTAGCTGTAGCTCTCTGGGGAAATACTCATTTAACATAAACATATACATTTTATCCAAACTCTGAATTTCTTTATGGTCTGGGGTGATTACCAAGCTCACCACTCCTGTCAAAACCTCATATATTACAAAATGAGTGAAAAACCTTAGCAAGGCACCCACTATACTTAGGGAGTGGGTGTCACAAAAGGCCACCGCCTCAAAATACCTCGTTACCATGACCAACATGGTTAAGAGATAACAATAAACTGTGGAGGCCCTCGAGGGAGTCCCATCATATCTCCTAACACTCTCAAATGGCTCATCAAAAGGTGCGTGGGGACGAGGGGCGCACCGTTAGCACTTGTGTTAAGTTTTCCCACTAACTTACATCTCAACTCGTGTTCATCTCTCTTTACCCCAACCCAATCATGATCCCCATGACAAACTTCCCTTAACGGTGTCAACTCAGGGTCACGGTGTTGAGCGTCGATCGGGGCTTGCCGGCTATTTATGGCCACCTGAACCTCTGAGGGTTGAATTACATCCTCGAAGAACTCTTCGAGACCAAGACTTTCATCTACCGAGACCTTTCTGTCACTCTCATGGCGCGCCCGCGAGGCGTCCATAGCACTGGTCACCTCACACACAGGAACAAGTTCAGGCTCCTCTCGCTCAAGCTTACTCACCTCACTGGGTGTAATCATGCCGGGCTTTTCAGACAGGGCAGGCGGGCTCAGCTTCCCGCCGGCCAAATTGTTCCCCAGCACGAAATCCACACCAGTAACAGGGAGCTGATCAACTAGCCCTACTAACACGGGCCCATCAACTAGCCCACAGCTCAACTTCACTTCAGCGAGCGGCACTGACTTAAATCCACACAGTGACCTGATAGCTACTCTCCTACCCGTTTCCTCCACGGAGACAAGACTTGCAAGCATAAGGGATTGCAATGCCCCTGAATCCCTTAAAATGGTAAGTTCTGCTTCCCCCCCCTGGGAGCTCACAGAACCTTGGGACAAAAACGCTTGGTACGTGCCAAGAGTTGGGTCCTTCTCAGCGCCCTCAAGAACAGAGCCTTCCGATAACACAGCGCCCTTCACGACACTCTCAACGCGCGTGTCTTCACTGAGGGTGGAAATCAAATTAACCGGCCTAACCGGACCATCAATGCCTTGAGCAACACTCGTCCCCTTCACCATCACTACATCACAGGCTGGCTCCTGACTCGCGGGTGCTACACACACAGGTTTAAAGGCTGCCATATCTTTCGCCTTTTTCCAGCAATTCGGCGCAACGTGTCCCGTGAAGCCACAATAGTGGCACTCCACGCGTGATCTAAAAGGCACGTAAGGTACGGCCTGGCTATTAACTCTGCCATAAGTGGGAGGGACATCTCTCGCAGGTACAACTCTCTCGACATGCGGACGTTCCTCCTTCCTCCCCCTTGTAAAGAGAGAGGGCGTCTCCAACGGGCCTCAATGAAACAAAGTAAAATTTTCCGCCAGCACCGCGGCATCCTCCACACGTTTAACACCCTTCTCATGAAGATACATCGAGGCCTCCTTCAAGACGCTCTCTCTGAATTTTTCAAGCAAAATTAGTTCACTTAACTGGTCAAAGTCTGACACCTTCTCTGCTCATAACCACTGATGAAAACTCTTTCAAAACTCTAGCAAATTCTACATGAGTCTGGTTGGCTGATTTACGGAGAGCACGAAATCTCTGGCGGTACACTTCGGGAACACATTCATAGGCCTGGAGAATAGCACTTTTTAAAACATCGTATTCATTAGCCTGCCCTTCAGAAACGGCGGCATACACACTCTGGGCCTTTCCTTTCAATGCACTTTGCAAAAGGATTGGCCAATATTTCTTTGGCCAGGACATGCCATTAACTACCTTTTCAAATGATCGGAAATATACTTCCAGATCGTCCTCTGAGAACAAGGGGACCATTCGCAGATAGCGAGTAACATCAAACCTTTCTACCGCGTCACAGGCGGCGGCCCCTGATAATTTCTGCTGCGCCTGGGCGCCCAGACGAACTCGTTCTGTCTCTACTTTAGCCTGTTCAAGCTTAATTTTAGCGATCTCTAATTGAAGCTGCAACTCAATTACACGTGGCTCAGGTGAAGCGGGGCGACTTCCCTCGCCCTCAGGGGCGGTGTTCGACCCCTCACCTTCAGGGTACAAGTTAGACATGATTCCTAGTACTAATTCCGCCTTACTAACACTGACTTCACAATATACTCCTAAGTAATGCCCAATAAGCCTCAGCTCATGCACACTGCGAGCCTCAAGCTCTCGCGCTCCGGGCCTTGTCCCACAGAAGCGCGCCACATCCTCATCACTCGTCACGTGCATTATTACACTCAGAAACAAAAATAAAGGGCGAGTAAGATCTGGCAACGCCTTTACACTTGGTATCCTGGCGAGGTCGCCAATTAATATGTCACGGTCGGTGACACGAGGTCGCCACCCCAGGCCATGCCCCAGGGACACGTGAGTCTAGTTAAGTAATTCAGGATATTTAAAACAAGGTCAACATATGAAATCCTTATATAATTAACACTTAACTACAATTACTCTTTACAACAAATAAACACTGAACACTCGTCACAGAAAATTCACAGATAGGGATACCACGCGCAACGCTGCCAAAATCTCACCCTCACTTTCCGTCTCTCTCTAACCTCCTGCCTCAACACACAACCACCTTAAGAGCGCTTCTACTGAGCCTCTAACACACCAACAACAAAGAGAGCTTCTACTGAGCCTCTAACACACCATGCCAAAAGAGCACTTCTAACTGAGTCTCAACACATAACAAAGAGAGCTTTCTACTGAAACCTCTAACACATAACAAAAGAGAGTTTCAGATCTCAAAAAAAAAAGGTTTTCAGTCAAAAACCCCCTATTTCCCCCTTTTTTTCCCTAAACACCCAACTCGCATGGTGCAATATCAGAAAAAAATTAAAAAAATATTAAAAACCCTATAAGGGTTAAAAAAACTTAAAAACCCCCAATTACCCAAACACCTTAAACCCAAAACAAACCGGGGGAAAAAGGGTCAGGATGGGGGAGGATGGAGGGCCCAATTTTTTAAAAGGTGCCATTTCGGTTCGTAAACCCCAACAAAAGGGGCGGACATCGACATTTGAAAAAAAGGGGAATATGAATTTTTGTAATAATATTTTTATTTAATTTTTCAGGGGGAAAAGTTTATTTTTTGGGTTTTAATGCCGGAATTTTGCCGGGGATTGGATTCAGAAAATTTTTAAAATTAAAAATTTTAAAATGAAAAAGAGAATTAAAAAAAAATTAAGGCAAAAAAAATCCAAATATTTTAAAATTAAAACAAATTTTAAACCCTTGGTTTGGTTTTGGCTTAAACTCGAACATAATTTTAAAATTTTGGGATAGGATTTAAAGGAATAGATCAAAATTGAAATTTTGGTTTGAAGGTAAATGTTTTTTTTAAAAATAAAAATCGAGGGGTTGGGTTCAAAATTTTAGTGCCGGATTTTTTGCCTTTGTGGATTCAAAGATTTAGGGGGGTGCGCTGGGTGGGGATTTGCAATTGTAAAGGGGGAAAAAAAGGGTGAAGTACTTAAGTTTTTTTCGAGAAAAATTTAACCACTTTTGGTTTCACCTTAAACTGAACCTTTTTCCCCAAAATATAAGAGATAAAGGGAAGAATTTTAAAGTGTTTTAAAGTTGGTTTTAGAAAAAAAATACAATCGCCTTTGTACATAATTTTCCCCATTTTTTCTGCAGGGAGTTCAACCTTGAGGTTAGTCCTTTGGGAAATTTTTGTGATTGGAAAAGCGGGTGCATTTTAGTATTTCGCGAGATTTATCCCCTTTGGTTTCCCCTTGGGGACCCTTCCAACCCGGAAAGGGTTTTGACGGAGGAAAGCAAAATTTCCTTTTTTGGTTTTTTTAGAAGGAGTGAAAACCCCCCCTTGTCCTATTAACCTTGTTAGCCAGTATCACCTGCCGCCCCGCCTCGGGAAGGTAGGAAACGGGGTGTCCAGAAAAGAAAAGGGAGTTTACCCCTTTCCCCCTGGATAAAAGGGGGAGGGTTTTAGGGGGGTTTTAAAATTTTTTTAATTAATTTATAAATGTTTTTATTTAGGGGGTTTTATGTTAAAAAAATTAATTTATTTTTTTTTAAAAAGGAAAAAATTTAAAGGTTTTTTATAAAGTAATTCATTAATATATATATATATATAATATATAATATATATTATATTATTTATATTATAAAATATATATATATAAAATATTATATAAATATTATATATATATTTTTAATATATATAGGTATAATATATATATATATTTTTAATTAAAATATATATAAAAGGTATATATATAAATTTTAATTAATATTAAATCTATATATTATATATATATTTATATATATATAATTATTTATATTTATATAATATATATATATATATTTTATAAATAAAATTATATATATAATTATATATATATATATTATAAATAATATTATAATATAGTATTATAATATATTATATATATATATATATATTATATTATATATAATATATTATATATTAATATATATATATTATTTTTAATATATATATATATATATTTTATATATAATATATTATATATATATATTTTTTAAAAATATATTATATATATATATTATTTTATATATATATATTATATATTTTAATATATTATAAAATTAATAATATTTAATAGATATATATTATTAATATATAAAAATTAAAATTAAATATAATATATATATTATATATATTTATATATATATAATATATATATATATATATATTTTAATATATAATTATATATATAGAATATATATATAAATATATATATAATATTTATAAAAATATAAATTATATATATATATATATATATATATATTAATATATTTTATAATATATAATATATATAATTTATATATCTTAAAATATATATTTATATATTATATATATATATATATTATTATTATAATTTATATAAATATATATATAAAATATATATAATATATATATATTATTTTTAAAATTTTAAAATATTTTTTTACCTATTATTTTTAAATATATATATATATATTTTTAAAATATATATATATATATATATATATATATATAATATATATAATATATATTATATATATATAATATATAATATATATTATATATATATATTATATTATATAAAAATATATATATATATATATTTTTATAATTAATTTTTTTTATATAATTTTTAATATATATATTATTATATTTAAATAAAATTTATATATATATATATATATATTTTTATATTAATTATATTATATATTATATATATATATAAATATATATATATATATATTTTTTTTTAAAAAAATATATATATATATATTATATATTTTATATATATTATATATATATATAATAATATATATATAGTATAAAATTTAATATTTATTATATATATATATATATAATTTATATATATATATATATATTATATATTATATATTTTAAAATTATATATTATATATATTATTTTATTATATTTTATAATATTTATTATATTTATATAAAATATATATATAAAATATATTATATTATTATATATATAAATATATATTTATTGTTGGGTCCTGTAGGGTTGTTTGGGGGGTCTGGTGGGGCTAATCCATCCCTAGCAATACACTAATCGAAAAAGCTCGCCCAGCCGACGCCGATGTTCCGTCGGTCTTGGTATCGCGGGCCCTTTATAAGGAGCCAGTCTCTTGTAGGAGACATTTTTGACACAGACCTCGTCGAAAACAACTGCTCTCTCCAAATAAACCAACCAGAACACACCCAAAGCATGGCGGAGCAACTCACCAGTCTCTCCGAGTCCCCTTACACCACTGTTCCTGTTACCTTTCCCATTTTAAAATAAAACTATAAAAGCAGAGTTACCGTTTATGCTCACCCTAAAAGTGCATAAATCATTTTACACATGGTGACAGGGTGTGCTCTGGTAACAGGTTAAACACACTTGACCTCTCGCGCCCCACCCCAGGCCCCCCTCCCCCCACAACAAACAACCCACCCCGCCACATCGTTCACATCACCGCCTCTACTGGTCATCGCTTCAAACTGGGGAAACAGCCATTCAACCCTCCACTAAACCCGGGCCCCACGGGGGAAAAGTTCCACGGGACCTCCTGCCTCCCCTACGCATCTCAACACGGGCCACCCTCGCCGCCCCACCCCGTTCTTCTCCGAAAATTTTCATCCCCATGGCCGCGCTCCAAGCTCCCCGCCCTCCCCTGCCACCTCCCCCACCTCCCCCGTTTTGCTACGCCCAGCCTCCACATAACGCTGCCCCCTCCTCCCCCACCCACACGCTTTTCCCCCGGGGCCCCCTACCATACAAACCCCGGTTTTCTCATCCCCCCAAAAACTAGTTCACACGTTTTCCTTTTCTCCACACGGCAGGCAACGGCTAAAGTCTACCTCCCTCCGCTTCCCACGCCGCGCCGCTTCGATTCCCCCCTCCCTGTTCTACGGATCTCCTTCCACGGCACCCCCGGCCCAAGCTCCCCCAAACGTTTATCCCCCTGCTAAAAAACCGCCCCCCCTGTTTCCTCACCTGCTGGTTCTTTTTCCCGCATCCCCCCCCTGTTAAACCTCTCCACCACGTCTTCAAACTTCTTTAAAGTACCTACCATTATTTTTTTTCCCTGTGCTCCTGCTACCTATATTTGTTTACAATCTTCCTTACCCATTGATTGTGACTTACTTTTGGGGCATAATTCATTTTCTGGTTAAATTTTTTTTAGTGCCATACTTTTGTGACCCGGGTTGTGTTTCCCCCTTGTTATTTTATTCATTTTGTCTGGGGCTGATAAGAACTTGCCCTTTCCTGGGGACCCTGACCTGTTATACCCCAACGCTGTTGACGTTACGGCCCCGCCTCAAAATGTCTGTCCGTGTCTGATATTCCTCCCCTTTTGGGCCCTTTTAGGGGTTTCCGCTGATTTACGGTTTTTGTATTTTGTGAGCAAAGGGGCTTTTTTATTTAGCCCTTTTTTATTATTTTTTTTTTTTGTTAAAAAGTGATAACTGACGCCCAACTTACACTTTGCTTTTGTTAATAATGATACACTAACACCCCCAAAACTTACACTGTGTTATTCATTTTTATTCACGTTCTCTCGGGGTTTTTTCCAATCTACGTACTCTTTTGGGATTTATTTTATTTTATTATTACTTATATCCATAACTGTTGTGTAGGGATTTTTTTTATTCCTTTTTTCTTTCACAAATTCACCTGCCCCATCATCCCATCACCAGCGCCCTTTCAGTCACCTGGTACACGAGGTTCCTTCCCTTTCCTAAATTACAGGCAACAATATTCCTACACATATTATGAAAGAGTGACGAAAAAATCGGCTCGAAAAAGATCCTGACGTCCCAAAAAAATGCTCAAACAAAAGTCCCGCTTGATTGTCTAACTCCCTTGCAGGACAATACGCAGAGTGATTTTTTCTCACAATTAAGCTATGCAAATTTCAGCCAATTTCAAAAAATTTTTCAGGTCAGTAAAAACCCGGATCCTTGCTCCATCTTTGACTTCAGACCTCAAAATGGGGAAAAACCCCTTTCCTTTGTCGCTTTGAAACAATTTCAAACGTAAAATTCTTAAAAGACGCTGGTCTTCAAATGGGTTTTTAAAATGGGGGTTTTATGTGGGAAAACCTTCTTGGATTTCACTTACATTTTCTCATACCCCTTCCCGAAAAAAGGGTCTGTCCTTTCATTTTGCCCCAAACGACCCTTAACTGCTTTCTTCCTTTTGAGGACTCTGCGTCACTAGGTTTTCAAAAAATGCACTTCTTCTATGTTTTGCTGTATCTCACAACAAACCCCCCAAACCCGAACCCCTTCTCGTCCTCCTTTAAACCAAAACCTCGTTCCCCTCAAAATCGGAAAGACAACCTCATTTTCACTTTCCCTGCCCCGGGGAAACCCTCCCTGCTCGTTTGCTTTACGCAAAAAAAAGGGACACCATCGGCTTTTGTTTTTCCACAAAGTTTTTTTCCCAAAACCCGTATGTTCCCGTTTTTGTGATCACCAAGGGTAAATGTGGTCCGACCTTCTGAATGTCGCCCCGGAAACAACGCTCCTCGATATTCCAAACCACAACACCTTGGCGGTCGTGAAAGGCCCCAACTCCTCGCCATTCCAGCGTATAACCTCAAAGCTACCACGCACGGCACTCCCCCGAGCAAAAACACCCGATCACACAGTGAAACCCTTACTCCCTTTGTATCCCTTTATAAAACACTTTGGGGGGACCCCAAAGATTTTTTCAACTAAGTCAACCAGCACTACTTACCTTTTTTTTTGATAAAGGTTTTTTAGTAAAACTGATAAAAAGTGCTTGATAAATCAATCTTGCGTAATCGTAAATTAATAATTTAGAACCCTTTTGACCTCAACTTTGTGGAAACGAGGGAAACCCCACTCACACTCTAGGGAAAAGTTATGTTTAAACATACCTATGTCCCGACTTGCCACCTTCGCCTGACTTCTATATAGCAACGGGATACCATTCCGCTGACGCTCTCATTGGGCCCTCCTGCTTAACCCAAAACCAATAGACCTATACCCACCTTACTGGACTTATTGGCGTGGAAACGTTTCATTCCAGAGGGCTTGAAACAATCTAGAGCTTTTCCTACTCCCGTTCACACTGACATTTTCTCCTCCCTGCATGCGACTCTCCGAGCCTCACAAGCTCTTGATTCCACAGCATCCACGCAAAACTCTGATCAAGTGTTCTCCATTTCCATTTTCCCCTTTGGCAAGCCAACCAAAATTCACCATCCAGCCTGTTTTCTTCCGCTGGTCCCCCTTTCTCGCTCAAAAAAAAAAACGCAAAACTTTCGTTGCGTATGTAGCCACAGACACTTCTACTCTAATAACACCACCCCTCCCCAAAAACTCACTTCACAGGTCTTAGAAGACCATGCAAGCATGTCACGCTGTCATCTGTCCAAAAGTTGGGGTTTCTACCCCCCCAAAACCGCACCCTGGTAGAAAAGTTTCGGGTAAAAAAGGCGTTTCGAACGCGATGCTATTCTCCCTGAACGGGTTTATCATTTTCTCTGCTGTTCCCCGCGCGCTGTGCAGACCAACAATCTGGCAATCAAAACCTTTATGGGTTAAATCCACCCCGGTTCCAGTCCTCTCACGGGGGGACAGGCTTTTTTACATTTACTCACCAGCTGACGTTGTGTCGACGAAAGTCCACAAAGTCCACGAGTTCAGTTTAACTCCTTTCAGTTCAGGCGCCTTAAAATTTTTCTGACCTTCAGCTCATTGCAAACCACAGACCACCCGATTCACAGGATGGCTTATTTTAAACCCCGACCGAATTCAGGGGTATTGGTCTCTCCCCGGTGAGACACAGTAAACCAAAGTCGTCACTCATAAATTAAAACTTATGAAAAAAGCCCAAACCGCCTACATACCACGTATCGCATGGCCCCCCAGTAAAAAGCCTTGCATCAATGGTCCCCGAAAAGCTAACTAGGGAAACTTGGGAAACTCGAGCAGTCCTTTCAATAGCCCCATTTTTCCCGGTTCCAAAGAGCTCAGGGGAAGGGGCCCTTAGGATTTCCGAGCTCTAACAAAATGACTGTTTTCCCTTTTCGGACCCATGCCACCCCCGGGAATTTTTCAGAATTTAGGGGATCATAAAAGGGGTTTTTTTCCACCTTGGATTTGTGCTCCGGCTTTTGGGAATCGAAAATTGACGCAGAAAGCCGTGAATACCTGCTTTTTTCCTCACCCACAGGAATTACCTACGTCACTGCCTATGGGGCTTTCTGGATCACCCCCGGGGGTTCCCCTTGACAATTCCATATTCCGGTTTAAAGGGGGAAAAACACTTTTTCCCACCTTACGACTTTATCGTTTTTTTTCTAAATCATCCCAAACATCTCCCGAAAACTCGAAAAAATTTTCACCGTCTTCAGGACGCAGGGTTTAAAATTAAAAAATTTCCAAAAAGCCCCGTTTCTACGCAAAGAAACTACCCTTTTTTGGCCCTCTATGGCCCAAAAAATCATTACCGCCCAAATCATCTGATCTACCGCCGGGGGGGGCGGTAGCAAGTGGTTAGCGTCACCGGGGGGCGTTCTCGAAACCGATTCGACCCGGTGAGACCCATAAATCCACTTAAAAAATTTTCTGCACCGTCGAGGGCCTAAAACACCCACATGCCCCGCCTTTTCTCCTTCGATTGCGAGGCATCGGAAGACACAGGGGGGGGGCTGACCTCAATCACAGGGTCAACATAAAAATCCCCCTGCGCCACCCCGGGCGAGGACCAACCCTCAAACCCTCAAGGGGAGCCCAGGGGCCTCATCTCCACATGGGGGTCACTCCTAACGCGTTAAGGCCCAAAAGGGAAAAAAAAAAACAAAAAAAAAAAAAATTATTAACGCGACGGTATCAAAAATCAAAGACAAAGTCGCGTGTAACAATTATCCACTCCGTCATGTAGATAATCCCCTAGTTTCAAGGACTAGCTCCTATTTCCGGGAGATTTATCAAAGGATTTGCCGCCCTGGGGTTCTCCACTCACTTCACTCTTTAAGAAAGATGTCCCTACCAATGGTCTGACAGTCAGGTAACGCTTTTGTGCTCTTAAGCCGCTCTCACTTCTGCGCCGTTCTTACGTACCCTGACTACAGTAAACCTTTTTATTCTCATAGACGCTAGGGCTCGGTCCTGTACCATGCAAAACCCCATGGGAAAAAAACGCCCCCTCGCGTATGCCCCTCGTCTACTTAAAAACAGAGAAGAAAATCGCAGTGACGGGGATCAAGCCCTTGCAGTCATTTTGGTCCTTAAAGAAATTTTTTACCTCTTTATGGGATCCTATCAAGGTCTTACGGGTCATAAACCCTTACTTCACCTCTTCAAGGGGCCCAAAACCAGTCAGACGCATGGCCGATGGTTACTTACAATTCAAGATTTCACCCGAGTTTGCGTACATTCAAGGCAAAAATTAACGTTGCAGCTGATGCTCTTTTTTCGCAAATGTCACTTACATTCCTGTCACCACGCAAACACCCAAAATTTTCACGCTTTCTCACGATGATCTTACACTGCTCAACGCAAAGACCCCACATGGTCAAAGGTCATCTATTCCATGAATAGGTGATACCCCCGACATTCCCAAGGTTCCTTCCTTTCACATTTCCCCCTTTAGGGAAAAGTGCGTAAAAGCACCACCTGACAGGGAAGCATGAAAAACTCGCTCATCCCCCAACTTGTCATTCTCCAACTCAGTCCAGTCGTCCTTTAAAATAAACATACACACCCCCAATGCTTAAAAACCCTGGCAAGGAAAAATCACTTGCACAAGCTAGACTTTAAAAATTTTTCTGGGTACCCCTGAAAAGTATCAAGACAATTGAAGTATGTCAAGGGTGCAAGAACTAAAAGGGGTAACATGTCATGTTCCCCCTTCTCAGTTATCCTGTGCTTTTAGCACCATGGGAATTCTTGGGATTGATTTGTTGAAACCCCTCTTACTGAAAGTGGAAACAATTTTAAGGTTTTCTGTTTATTCATTTTTCACGTTTTTTTCATTTTTGCTCCACTGCCTAACAAATCCACAAACAGTGGGACGTGCATTTCGATCATGTCATTTGTCCCCTTACTACCCCAAGGTTTTTGTTGTCTGATAAAGGCACTGGTTTGTTAATCAAATTCTTGATTCCTTGTGCCAAAAGTTCATTCAGGGAAATGTAAAGGTTCTCTTACCGCCCCCGTGCTAACGGTTTGGTAGAAACGTTGCAACCGGGGGAAAATCCTCAACACTTTACGCTCCCTTATTCTGACCTGACCCCTTTTGGGAAAATTATGTCCCCAGGTTTATGGCTTCTCTCAATTCCACCCTCAACAAGTTGTCTCTGGACACCACATTACATTTTTGCTCAGGACAAAATTTTTTCTTTTGTCTTTTGTCCAAACCCCTAAGCCTATATACAAACTTGGACTTTGTCAAGATAAGGTTCACACGTTCCAACAAATACACCAAAGTTCCAAAAATCCTTGCTCTTCTAAAGCTGATAGCTCCTATATCACAATAATCACTTCCCCATTTACCGAGAGGGGACATTGTGTTTCCCTTGTTTCAATCAAACACTCCAAATTAGACCCCAAGTTTGACGGCCCCCCCGGGCATAGCTCAGGAACATGGGGAAAAAGGTTCTTTTCTTCCCTTTTCTGACGGCACAGGGGAAATTGCCCACTTTGATTCTCTTAAAAATTTCCAAAAGGCCTTAACTGTGAGGGCCCTAACCTCATTCCCGCTGAATCTCACCTCCCCAAACACAGCCCTTTAAACCAACCACTTTCTATACTCCCTTTACCAGTCCTCAATCCTTGGCCACGTTTTTTCCTTCGTAGTTTGTGGTTTTAATAACTCCCCCCTTTTTTCTCTTTTTCCCTGTACCTTATGATGTAATTTTGTACACAGGATTGTATTGTCTCAAAATTTTTTTTGTACTCATATGTCGTGTACCCTCCCCTCCCCTTCCCCGTTTATGTTTTCCCATTTTTTTTTTAAGAGTACTATCCTTTTCCTGTTCCTTCTCCTATTTTCTGTTCCCAAAATATTAGATAGGGATGTTTTGTGTCCTTTTTAAATTTTGTCCCGTCTCCTTTTTTCATTTCATGATTATTCCTTTTTTCGAATAGGACATCTCGGGGACGTCACCGAGCATAAGAGGTTTTATTTTTATTATTAGTGTTCCCCTATGTTTCTGTGTTCCCGTGTTCTGTGTTTTGTAGGGGTTAGTTGGGTCCTGGGACACCTGGTAAAACCACTCCCTGGCAATACACTAATCCTTTAACTCGACTTCACCGACCCAGTTTCTCCGTCGGTCTTTTAGTATGCGGCCCCTTTTTAAAGGGGCCCTCTCTTTAGGGGGGGAAAACTTGACACAGACCCTTTACGACAAACTGCTCTCTCCAAATAAACCACCAGAACACATCCAGCAGGCAGGAACAATCACCAGTCTCTCCGAGTCACCTTACACCACGTTTTTCCTGTTCCTTTTTCCATGTTAAAAACGACACAAAGCAAAATTCCCGTTTATGCGCACCCCAAAAAGGGCATACCCAAACACTTTTCACTGGGGAAGCGGTTGCTCTGGGAACAGTTAAAAAAACTACTTGTCCTTGACTTGATATAATATATTACAAGCTCATTATACATGGAAATAATTGCAAAAAAATAACAAAAGGGAGCATGGTTGGTTCAGGAACCCCAATCATTCACTAAAAAAAATAAAAAACCCCACCCCAAATTTCACAGATTTGATAAAAGGAATTATTAGTAAATTTTCACATTTTTCTTTATTATATATATAAATTTTTTTTCCTTTTTTCTTTTTTTTTTTTTTTTTTTAGATCTGTCTGTCTTTTGACAGTCTGGGAGTTTAAAAAAAATTTAAAGGGAGCATAATATGTAAAATTTTAAAAAGATATCAATTTATAAAGATAAATACAAAAAGAGACGACAACAAATTAAAAACATTTTTTTTTTTAAATAAGCAAAGGGGGTTGCCCGCCTCTATCCAATCTTGACTTTCCCTTTTTTTCCTTCATTTTTTTTTCTTCCTCTTTAATTCTCTTCACCCCAACCCGTTATCCCCCCCACTCCCTCCCGGGAGACACTTAGACACAGACCTCGTACGAGCAACAACTGCTCTCTCCAATAAACCAACCAGAACACATCCAAGCACGCAGGAGCAACTCACCAGTCTCTCCGAGTCACCTTACACCACGTGTTACCTGTTACCTTTACCAGTGTTAATAAACGACTATCAAAGCAGAGTTACCTGTTTCTGCTCACCCTAAAAGTGACATACCAATCATTTTATATATATATATATATATATATTATATATATATATATATATATATATATATATATATATATATATATATTAGGGTGCGTCAAGTAATAGAGGTTGAATTTCAAAATGAAATGAAGTTAACGAGGAACGTTTTATTCTTTTTATTTTACAACAAAAACAAAGGAACAGAAAAATTATATTGATTGGACGATATCTTCATGTCGCGCAGTGACCATACTTCTTGGCCGTCGGATACATTTTCCGGTGGTCTTCGACAACTTGAAGGAGGCATTGCAGCTGGTCCTCCGACTTCGTGCGAGGGTTCTTAGTGAAATCCTGCACAAGAGCGACCCCTCGTTCCGCGGCGTCGTTGGTGACGAGAAGGCCACGTACTCGCCTTGCCCCGACCTGGTACATGGGGTTCGTCCCCCACATGGCAGGATCGACGTCGAGGAACCCTTTGTCGATGTCCAGCAGATCCAGGAATTTTTCAGTGTTTTTCGTGACGAAGGAGGCAACGGTCTTGTTGTCTAAGTCAGCCTCCTCGACGCAAACCTTGGGTGGAGGCTCCTTTGATCCCTCCATGCTTCGGAGGTTGGCAACAACATTCCGCTTCTCCTCCAGGGGCATCTCATCGTCAAAAAGCGCACGTCCAACTGTCACTTCAGACAGGTACCACATGTGACGTCCCAACGCTTTCAGCCCTGACTCTCTGATCGCCTTGTTCGTCTCTTTCGCGAGGGCTTTGTAAAGGTCAAGGTCGTTTCTTGGGGCGTTTGCTGAACACGCAGCTGAGAACCACGCTCGAATGTAGTAGCGTACGATGAAGATGCAGAACTCGTCCAGTTTTGGAGGAACTGCGGCCTTGACTGCGCGTGAACTGGACGGCCGCTGTTTCTGGTATTCTGCGAACTGAGGCGCAAAGATCCACATTTTCAGAGCGTAAATCGCTCTTGCCATCCATCGAGCCCGATGGACTGCTCCCGGCTTGTGGAAAAAGATCTTCTTGCGTCCATGAGGGATTCCACCAAGGAACACAACGGCTAGTTCTAACAATTCCCGGTAGTCGTCACGTGGGTGGTCCTTTCGGAGGTAGCCTTGGCAGAGTTTGAGGATGTCGTCCACCCAGTCCTCCTTGAGCTCTTCGTTTGCTGTCCTGTACTGGTCTTGTTCAACATACGGCCAGCACTCTTGGAAACGGACAAAGGCAGCGATATCTGGACTTTGAGATGTTTCTGGGATGAGGGCCGCGAAAACAGTTCCCAGCAGAATTTCCAGCATATGATGGAGACAGGCCAGATGCAGCAGATTACGACCAAGGCTTTGCTGCAGTTGAACGCACACTCCACCCTTGGATCCCGTATTCGTCGCCGTTGTGTCGAAGCACAGCGCTCGAATTCGATCGGAGATAGCCCACTCGGATATAACGGAATGGATGGTGTTTGCCGTAGGCTCCGCTTTGCCGTCAGTGATGGGAACTGCGAGGATCTTCTCCACGCCTTCTCCAGAAACCAGGATCGGCAGTCGGTCCACAACGCCTTCGTGTGTGAGGGATGGCATTAGTTTTCCATCCCAGTGGAGTGTGAGCGGTACATCAGGAGCAAACTTTTCTTTGAGCTCTGCAGCCTTTTCCTGGCGATGACGTTTTCGCTGCCGATTGATCGTGCTCGCGCTCAACGACAATTCTCGAGTGTTCGCTCCAAGCTCTTCCGCGAATGGAAGCAGCACGTGTGCAGCTTTACGGTCACTTATGTTGGTCCGGTCCAGAGCAGCAGAAACTTGCGGGGATATGATTTTCTTCTGCGATGGTGCACGGCGGGATCGTTTTGGTGGAGGAGATGCTATCACGTCTTGCTCTTCAGGCGAAGAGGACGAGGTCGAAGACTCGAGTTCAACGGTGGCCTGCCTTTCTGCGAACGCTTGACTTTCCTGTGCAGCTCTACTTCCGTCATCGTCCCTCCGCTGCTGTGTCCGTGTCTCTTTTTCCACCCAGGCCTGATCCATACCACCCATCTTCCTCTGCCTGCCCGGCTTCCTCTGAGCTTCAAAGAAGTCACGGTCCTCCTTGATCGTGATCTTGGACATGGCGTCGCGATGTGCTACATCGAACAAATTTTTCAGGCAAGCCACGAAATTGGCTCGGTTTTCCTCAGTTTGGCCTGTTGTCCGGGCTTTTGATTTCTTCAATCCGTTGTACTCTTCGTGCAGACGCCGTACTTTCTTGAGGATATCACACGGATCAATGGTCGGAATATTCGCCTTAGAGTACTGATGTTGAACACTGAGTGCCGTCTGCCGAACTGAGAACGACAAATCACGCGGGTTTAGCTTTGCGTGGTACTGCAAAACACACAGGACTTCCTCACGGTTCGGGAAAACACTCGATGGCAGCTCTTGAGTTGCTGGGTCTCCTACGAGCCATAACTTGTCAGTCGACCTCGTGGAAGACATCTGTAAAAAAGAAAAACAAGTCAATAAACAGAATAATAATAAAAAGGAGAATAAACACGTCAATAACAGGATAAACCAATACTGAAACAACTTAAAACCAAGTCTATAAACAGAAGAATAATAAACAGGAGAATAAACAAGTCAATAACAGGATAAACCTATGCTGAAACCACATCTTCCCCACAAAACTGTGCGAAGCGGGATCATGCCTTCGTTGCATGGGGTGGTGCAATAGGGACAAACTTCGAAGCGTCTGCGCGACATGAAGATGTCACGCTACAAGCTTTTGCTGGTAGTGCTTTCTTATCAATACACATGAACTGCCGGGGTCCGCGTTAAAATCCGAACACTTTCAATTTTTTGACGCACCCTAATATATATATATATATATATATATATATATATATATATATATATATATATATATATATATATATATATATATATATATATATATAATATATTATATATATATATATATATATATATATATATATATATATATATATATATATACATATATATATATATATATATATATATATATATATATTATATATATATATATATATATATATATATATATATATATTATGCTTTCTTTGTATTTTTCTATACTAGTGTGTATTAGTATTAGTATACTTTCTTTATATCATTGTATTGTATACTACTGTATTAGTGTATATTAATATATTGGTATACGTTCTTTATGCTATTAGTGTATACTTTGATATTACTGTATTTGTATACTTTCTTTATATTACTTGTATAAGTTGTGATAAAGTATAATATACTGCTACACAATCGTTTCTGGCTACTTAAACTTACATCTAAAATCTAGCATTTTGTAATTGACTTCTTGCAATTAGGCTTACCCCAACTCCCATTAATGCCATGTTGGACCTTAAAATGTCATTGTTATGTTTGTATGGGTGTAAGTGTGTTTATGTGTTTGTGTGTATGTATGTGTATTCACCTAGTTGTATTTTACCGGGCCTGAGCAACGCTCGTATGGCCCCGTCTCCATATCAACATTTTTTTTATCATTCTTCCTTAGTGTTGACCGAAGCCACCACCCCGGGCGGTGGGTCACAAACCCCCGGCTAACACCCGGTACCCATTCACTGCTGGGTGGACAGGCGCTCGGGTTCTAAGAAGGCCGCCCGTCTGTCTTCGCTCCGCCCGGGGATCGAACCCGGGACTTCTCGGATGTGAGCCGAGTGTGGTAACCGTTACACTATATACGGAGTTCCCCGTGTGTGTATGTGTGTGTGTGTGTGTGTATGTGTATGTGAGTGTGTATGTGTGTGTGTGTGTGTGTGTGTGTGTGTGTGTGTGTGTGCGTGTGTGCGTGTGTGTGTGTGTGTGTGTATGTGTGTGCGTGTGTGTCATTCACTTATGGTCTTGTCCACGTTAACTGGCTCGCGATCGCCAGTTTCACCTTCCCGATGCGAGCTTGGATCGCATTATTTCCGATCTTAGGGTGTTGCTGGGACCTCACACACCACACACACCCATCCCCTTTCTCAAGGAGGACAGTAACCACTTTAATTTTTCAGTGATTTTCAGTGATTTTCACATAATCATTTTCAGTGGAAAAATCCCTGCGGGAACGAGCGGGGCCAGGGATGGAACGCCGGAACACGGAATGAGGTGTGTGTATGTGTTTGTGTTTGTGTGTGTGTGTGTGCGTGTGTGCGTTCGTGTGTATGTGTGTATGTATGTGTGTGAGTGTGTGTGTGTGTGTGTGTGTGTGTGTGTGTGTGTATGTGTGTGTGTGTGTGTTGTGTGTGTGTGTGCGTTTTGCTTAATGAATATACGGAGTTTCAGCCCCTGTAAAAATATTTTAATAAATATTAGGAAGAAATACATCTAAGCTGGAAGATTATCGTTGTATAATTTTTCGCACATTTAACTAAATATTTCATAATTATACATATTAAGGTAAAGATGGAAGCATACACTATGCTGCACGTGGCTTCGGTGCTCATCTCCGTCGCATTAACCCTTAGGCCTGTGTGTGGTGGGTGACAACCCATTATTCGCGTCATAGGGCTACTGTGACATATGGGTTACCACAGTTACCATGAAATGGAGTATGAACAGCTGCTCTGGCTGGCTGCCGACTTGCCCTGGTCTGGATTAGAACCATGGCCCGCATATTCGTAGCTAGGCGAGTTAGCAAATACACCACGGACGATTATGTATTACTAGCCTCAAAGCCGCCCTCCGGGCGGACTTTTTGGCTAGCTCCTGCGGAGGGCTATTGGTGGGCCCTCGGCCCACCACCTGTGTTAGGTGGGCCTTCGGCCCACCAAACACAGACTCTCCAGATAGCCCCTTCTAACTTTCCTGAAATCATGGATGTAGAAATGTATGTATTAACGCCAACCCATTTACATCACCCCCAACCCATTCACTCACCCATTACCCATAACCCCCACCCATTCACTCACCCATTACCCATCACCCCCCACCCATTCACTCACCCATCACCCTTCACCACACACCCATTCACTCACCCATTACCCATCACCCCCCACCTATTCCCTCACCCATCACCCATCACCCCCAACCCATTACCCCCCACCCATTCACTCACCCATTACCCATCACCACACACCCATTCACTCACCCATCACCCCACACCCATTACCCATCACCCCACCCATTCACTCACCCATTACCCATCACCCTACATCAAGGTTTCCTCAATTCTCGCAACCCACATTTTTTTTACTCACAATTCTCGCTAATAGGCTACTAAAAAAAAAAAAGAAAAAGTGATCGGATCAACCCATAAGTGAGTGGGCTTATAATGTGCCCCTGGTCGAGCTGGTTCCAAAACTGTGCCATATGATAAGATTGTGCCACGGGGGGCGGAACTTAGCGCGGACACACACTCACACACACAGACACACACACACACACACAGACACACACACACACAGACACACTTTCGCTTATATTATTATAGATATATTCGTGACGCATGCCATGTTTTGTATTGTAGAGGTTATCCAGGATTAAAAGATAATAACTCTGCTTTCTATGATTGGTGCTTAACATTTTTGCTGCGATACGTCTGATACATGTACAGTCTATGTCAATAACAATTTTTTTCCAGAGAAAATCATATTTGCACATTTTGACACGGAATTGTTTGATCAAGGGGAAAAAATATCAAGACGAATTCCATGTCATTCTCAAATCAATCAAATATTTAGAAATATAATACAAATAACACTGCATGGTGACGAGGCTATAAGAGAACATCGCTGTTAAGAAGCAGGAAGCTGTCAAGTATTTAGTGTTTGTGGATTAAAATATCACTTATCATGAATGACAGATAGAGAACACTTTTGTACAGTTTTGTGAAGCGAATGATATATATAATAATCAGAGCATATAGCTATGTTTTATGATTTATATATGCGTAATTGTTATAGTAATCAGAGTATATAGTTAATCAAGTAGATAAAATCTAGATTCACAAGAATGGTACCCAATAACTAACAAAAAATGCATTACATTACATTACATTACAAACCAAAATAATATTCTAATTTCCAAGTACTCTAATGATGTATTTCAAAGCATGTATACACAAATACACGACAAAACACATAACCTTCAGTGCCAATTAATACTTCAGTGATGTATAGTTACCAGGGGTCGCCAGTTGACGAAAGATTCTGAAAACACACTCAAACCTAAAGGTAGACTTTAGAGTTCTTCATGCATTACATAATGAAAAAAAAGGTGTAGGAATATA
This sequence comes from Chionoecetes opilio, assembly GCA_016584305.1. Taxonomy (NCBI): domain Eukaryota; kingdom Metazoa; phylum Arthropoda; class Malacostraca; order Decapoda; family Majidae; genus Chionoecetes; species Chionoecetes opilio. The sequence continues at coordinate 50,153 of JACEEZ010013961.1, forward strand.
TGTCTAACGACTACATATTGATTATATTGCTATACATAGCTATATACTAACTATTTTACGTAGTAAGCGGAGACTTGCCGTTCTTATAATCTGCTTACTAATTTCAGTTATCGGTAGGAATAGGCTATAGTATACAAATCTTGCCTGAGGATATTGGGGACGACTAATTAATTAAATTAGAGCTCTCTTGTTGCAGATACGAGGCTGCTACCTATGCACCATCCAACGGAAAGGCTTGGTCTCTACATCTATCGACTGCACATCAGGGGTTATAATGGCAGACATAAAGCATTAAACATTTTTACCATTTCCCCAGAACGCAAGCACAAGTTATTCTTACATCTAGGAACATTGTTTCAGGTTGATGTAAAAATACCTTACCTAAGAGTACCGTTGAAAAACCGGGAATAGACTCATGTCTATCTTGTTGGTAAGACGAGCGTACTACTAATGCAGCAGCGCCACCAGTTGTTATCCTCCGGGTGGGAAAGATAAATTGAAAATTCAACTACCCTCTTCTGCCTGAGAACTATCATACAAATATTTAAGTATAAATATTTTAACATTTTTCAATATATTGCCTGTAGGTATATCTTTTTATATTCATTAGCTAATATTTTCCGTCGATGTATATCACTTTAGTGTCATATGAATATCTGCAAATTAAGCCAAACATAATTTATATCGTCCAAGAAGTTCCATTAATATCGCCCATATTGCTAAATTATATTTATGGCGGTTATCAAGAAAAGTTGGCTCGTTACGGGTGACTATAAGTACGCGATTGGTCTCAAAATATCTTAATGATTTCAATTAGTGTTAATACAGTATAACAACTCAAAATTTCTTATGTTATATCCATGATATTAATGAATTTGACATAAGAATGACATACAAAAACACACACACACAAACACGCACACACACACACACACACACACACACACACACACACACACACACACACACACACACAGACACACACACACACACACACACACACACACACACACACACACAAACACACGGAAAAAGCGGGTGGTAAAAGATGGGCGGTCTCCTTAAAGTAATCGTCCAGATCATTTCATCATTCCTGATTTAAGGTAATCAAAATATAGTCATTATCGAGTGTAGCAGCAATATGTTGTCACGTTTTGCTTCCAGTCAGCCGTTTTCAAATAATCCGCAATAAAAGTATGTAAACTCCCCAAGCTCCCAAAACGCTCCTGGGCAGGGATGCTCGAAAATCCCTCGTAAGGGACAACTTATGAGTGTATGGCTACAATAACCTTACGAGGGTGGGCTGAGGTTGATGCTCGTACCGAGCCGTCACTCCCGTACGGTGATCGGTGGCCTCTGGGTGGGGAATATTAGGGATATTCTAGGGATATGTGTAGGGAAATTCTGCTGACCAATCACAGAGCAGCGCCTCGCATGAACGCGGCCTTATCTGGCCAATCGCCTTGCTCTCAGCTGTCAGGGAGCCCGAGAAATAAATTTAAAGAGACACTTCAAATGCCGCCAGACTGTTACAGTGTGTGTGTGCGTGTGTACGTCAGACATTTGACACCACCACAACCGCATCATTATAGCGGCCAAACTTGTATGATGAACTATACGTTTTGATTCAAGAAGTCGACCGATATATATATATATATATATATATATATATATATATATATATATATATATATATATATTATATATATATATATATATATATATATTTATATATAATATATTAGGTTTGCCCTAATATGAATTTATTACACGTATAGGTATTGTATGTTAAATATGATATATATGGAGTCAATGATGCAATAAACACATCACATTTCAAACAGGTAAGCATGAATGGCTCTATAATACACAATAAACATAAAATATAGTGATACAACTTGTATTTTGTTGTTTGTTGATGTCTAGTCCCTTCAAATCTCACTTCCGTAGGGAGTTAAGGATGGTGCCGACCATTCTTAGCCTCACGGTCCCGTAGCAAGGGAGAAAACGGTTTGAGCATCACCTGTAGAGGCGCTACGAGGTAAAAGCCTCATAGGGTAATACTTACGGTCCCGTAACTCTTTCGAGCATCTCCCCCCTGAGGACTAGCAGTACCATGACTCGATGATGTCCCTGAAGGCATCCCTTTCCCCGCGGCAAGCCAGAAGCATGTAAACACAAACCATAAATATAGTACTTGAAGAAAGTTGGATGTTAGTGCTGGATTTGTTTTGCCATATGGTAGTATATACTTGCATCCTTTACGTGTGCAGCAGGAAAGTTGTGCCTTTCCAAAGAGCTTAGCACACGTTTTCGACCGATACGGCAAAGGTAACCAAGTGCCTTGGTTGGTTGGGCCTTGGACAAATTAGGGCGGTTACTGTCCCCCTTGAGCAAGGGGATGAGGGGTGTGTGGCGTGTGAGGTCCCAGCATTGCCCAAAGATCGGTAATAATGAGTTCCAAGCTCGCACTGAGAGTGAAACTGGCGATCGCGAGCCAGCTCGCGTGGACAAGACCATTGGTGAATACCACACACACCATAATGGGTGAATAACACATTTTGTTAAATCATTAACAAAAGAAGCGACATAACAGATATGGGTGATTTCAATTTTAAGAAAGTGTGCTGGGAGAATTGGCACGAAGAAGGTGGTGAGGAGTCATGGGGGGAAAATCTAGGACAAGGTTATGGATACTGTCATGACATAGTGGATTCAGAAAAAAGTACAAGTATTAGAGGGAATGATGATCCATCAGGAATAGACTTGCTATTTATTAACCAGGCAACGGATATAATCGAAAACCTAATATATCAGTTTCCATTAGGAAGGAGTGATAATATTCTCATTGAATTTGCAAAAAAGAACATTCAAGAGATTAATACATATCAGAATCCCATATAAATGGAGGATACTACTTTTGAAAAGCAGACTTTGACAAATTAATTGAAGGACAGTGGTATAATAACAATTATAAGAAATCAACAATTAATGTGGTGCAGAGTAATAAATTGAGTTCCTCAAGGGTTTGTGCTGGCAATAGTGATATTTAAGGTCTATATAAGTGATATGGTGAAAGTAAAAGATAGCTATGTAAGTTTATTCGCGGATGATACCAAGTAGTTAAGAAAAGTGAAAAGATGAAGAAGATTGTAATCACATACAAACCTGCATTGAAAATATATCCAACTGGAGTCAAGGATGTTTGGAGGCTTATTAGATGAAAGAGTGCAGTATGTTCATGTGTGCGGCGAAGACATTGAGATCTTGGAAAGTTTTACATACCTTGGTAGTGCAGTCCGGAATGAAGGCAGGTCAGGTCAAGAAGTCTTACGATGAATTAGCATTGCCCACGGTGTTCTGGACTAGCTAAACACGAATATTTGACGTTGTCGGTACCTGTGCAAAAGAATACAGATCCGGATATTCAAATCACTTGTGATCTCTGTCTTACTCTATGCATGTGAGACTTGGACACTAAATAGCGACATGAAGAGGCGAATCGATGCCTTTGGTATTGGGTGTCTCCAAATAATCATGGGGAATCGCTGGGATTATTACGTGTCAAATCAACGATTGCACCGTGAGACTGAATCGAGGCTTATAAACGGCATAGTCCATCAGCGGCTAATTCGGCTATATGGGCATGTGGCACGTTACCCTGAAACCGATCCTTCCCACCGTGTTGTATTTGGAAGAGACAATCGGCCGCTTTTTTAAACATGGACTAGGGAGAGTCTAGCGTGGAGCTTCCATGTTAGACTCAAGTGGTACCAATGCCAAGAACGCGTGCTTTAGACACCAGCAGCGAGAGCTAACATGAGGCGTTTTCTGCGGGGATCCTGATTGCAACCGAAAAAATTTCGGTTGCTCAAATTTCGATCCCTGTTCAACCATCCAGGGAAGATGATTGGCCCGACCCGCAATCATTTGTTGTTGTTGTTGTGACCGTTTGAAAACTGAAAATTTTCCGATTGCAACAAAAATCCCCCGCAGAAAACGCCTATGGTCTTATGTTGATCCACGACTGCGCTTGGGTTGGTAGCACTGAACCAGGGAGATTATATATTGGGGGACGGAGAGCGGAAGAGTCATTTGTCTCCGCGCCCTGCTACCGAGAACAACAAAACACACCATACCATATGAACCTATATTTCATTTATTCACTTTTTACCCACTTTTTCCCTTTGATCTTCATAGCTCTTCCCATTATCGGGAATCAAGATTGTCATGGTCATGTTTTAGTTATTATTTAGTTGCACAACTAATGATGCCTTAATCACTAGTTGATAGTGATATTTTGATATTTGATAGTTGATAGTTGATATTTGGAGATTGAGGAGGGGAGGGGAGGGGAAGATCAGATGAGGGGAGGACAGTGGATGTGAGAATGAGGGGATAGATGGGGGAAATGGGAACTTCTGCCGTGGCCTTTCCCGAGGGGTTTAAGGGAAAAAAGCGTTAGCGTAGATGATATTATGACCAAAAAAGAAAATGTTCATCTTTTTCCTTTAATTAAATGCAAGTGCGCTGTATGGGTCGATACGTGAGTAAATATTTTTTGCTGATAGTCGGGACCGGCGGGGTGGAGAATAAACAAACCCGTTTTCGTAGGGCGCCAAACGCGGTCTTTAAAAAAAATTTCGATGTCATAATCGCAGTAGACGCATGTTACACTCATATTTTGCCAAAATGAATATGGCTACGGAAAATTTGTTTTAGCATGGGCATATGCATTTTAATTTCGTAAAACATTAGACTAAAGTTTTGGACAGGGCCCTGGGTGTCAACTTTTCCCAATACTATTCTCGTTAGTTTCAGCCCAACTTAAGACTAACCTCCCCTGGAAATTTTAGGAAACGGGGAAAGCCGTCTAAAGCCACGGTTAGTCATAGGTTAGCCTAAGCCACGTTTAAAAATCGGCCGAATCTGAGTGGGGGGAGGCTAGCGGGGCGCCGACAAGGCTCGAGACTGAGGCATATATATAATATTAAATAATATATAATATAATAAATATAATAATATTTTATTAATATAGGATAATAATTATATTTAAAAATTATATATATATTAAAATATATATTATAAATAATATAAATATAATGTTGATGGTGTATGTAATAATATTAAAAATATATAATAATAATATATATAATTATATATATATATATATATAATAGTATATAATTATATTATATTTATAAATAAATAAAATACAATATATAGGATATATAATAATTTTATTAATATATATATATATATATAAATGTATATATTAGTTTTACTCGTAATATATAATATATGTTTTAAATATAATATAATAAAATATATATATAATATTATATATATATAATATAAAAGTAATATATTGTAATACGTTAAATAATATAAATAATATAATATATAATATATTAATATATATTATTATATATATATATATATAATTAATATATATATATAACAATATTAACAAAATTATATATTTTTAAAATTTTATAATAAAATATAATAAAATAAAAATATTACATATTTACACATAATATAAATATAAATATATATATATATAAAATATTATAAAATATTCTTCTCTCTCTCTCTCTTCCCCCTCTCTCTCCTCTTCTCTCTCTCTCTATTATATATTATATATATTTATTTTATTATATATGTATTATATTGGTTTTTTTTTTTTTTGTATAAAAATATATATATATATATAATTAATATTATATAATATTATATATATGTATATATATATATATATTTTATATATATATATATATAATATTATATATATATATATATATATAAATATACTAATAATATAATATAAATATATATATATATATATTTTGATTTGGCAAAGCAAACCTTGTTTTGTTTAATGCCTCAAAAACCCCCAATTTTGCACCATCTACTCGCCGAAACCTACCAGATAACATCCCCCTTCGTCATGACACTCAACATTTCCCTTTCCCCTACAAGAAATTCTTTTTTATCCTTTACTAAAAATTGCCCCGGAAAATTACATTTCATTCTTTTAAAAAAAAGTTTAAGAAGAAGGGTGTTCTGTGGGTCTGCGTCCTTTTTTTTTTTCACTCCCCGTTTTTTGCTTTTACAGGGGGCCCTTTTCCGCCCATGTTGGAGTATGTTCACATGTTTTGGGGAGGATCCACTCATGCAGCTCTTCTAAACAGGGTTGAGTCAAAAGCTTTTCGTCTCATCAACTCCCCTCCTCTGACTGACTGTCTTCAATCTTCAAATCACCGCCGCAATGTTGCTTCTCTTGCTATCTTCTACCGTTATTTTCATGCTCACGGCTCTTCTGAACTTGCTAACTGCATGTCTTTCCCCCCTCCTGCAGCCTCGCTGCACAAGATTTTTTACTCATTCTCATCCCTATTCTGTCCATCTTCCTAATGCAAGAGCTAATCAGTATCTTTCCTCTTTCATCCCTTACACTGGTAAACTCTGGAACTTTCTTCCTGTTTATATTTTTCCACCTTCCTACGACTTAAATATTTTCAAGAGAAGAGTGACAAGACACCTCCCGAACTAAATTGGCCCACCTCGCTATTATTAAGTATTATTCTAGTATTTTTGCCAATTTTACTATGTTTTTTCCAATTGCTGTTCATGTAATTATTTATGGTATTACTCTTCATGTCTTTGAAGGACGTCAACCAACCGCCCAAGGCACTTGGCATCATCAGGCTGGGCTGCTGGGAAAATTCTTAGTGGATTTTCCTAGTTGGTAGTACATGTGACGATCTGTGTATACCTGCCCTCCCTGGGCTGCTGGGAAGATTCTTAATTGATTTTCTTATTTGGTACATCTTGATGTTTCAGGGTGACAAAGACACTCGTCATACTTGGGGTTGTTTATGCGCAACGTTTCGCCAAGGCACTTGGCATCATCAGGCTGGGCTGCTGGGAAAATTCTTAGTGGATTTTCCTAGTTGGTAGTACATGTGACGATCTGTGTATACCTGCCCTCCCTGGGCTGCTGGGAAGATTCTTAATTGATATTCTTATTTGGTACATCTTGATGTTTCAGGGTGACAAAGACACTCGTCATACTTGGGGTTGTTTATGCGCAACGTTTCGCCAAGGCACTTGGCATCATCAGGCTGGGCTGCTGGGAAAATTCTTAGTGGATTTTCCTAGTTGGTAGTACATGTGACGATCTGTGTATACCTGCCCTCCCTGGGCTGCTGGAAGATTCTTAGTTGATTTTCTTATTTGATACATCATGATGTTTCAGGGTGACAGAGACACTCGTCATACTTGGGGTTATTTATGTGCAACGTTTCGCCAAGGCACTTGGCATCATCAGGCTGGGCTGCTGGGA